>JBCIKM010101226.1:0-14428 GCA_039654465.1 Melibe viridis | reverse complement strand
AGAGAGAGAGAGAGAGAGAGAGAGAGAGAGAGAGAGAGAGAGAGAGAGAGAGAGAGAGAGAGAGAGAGAGAGATATTGACATGTTGGCATTACAACACAAGCCTTCCAGGTCTTCCAGTATTAGGCCTTGATACAACTCAAGAAGGCAACAGATATTCATGTCATAGGAATGACAGTCTTGTGAATCAATGAAATGTAAACAGAATAAGAGCCCATTTGTTGTCTGTCAGTAAACAACACTGCCTGTCTCTGAAAAAAAAGTAACATGCCGAAAAGGTTGCAAGTATCGGGGCTGGAATGAATTAAAAAAGAAAGGGACACACGATTTTTGTAAAAGTTGATAATAAAAAGATTTTGTTAAACAGAGTAAATTTGTCATAAAAAATACCATTCACAATAAGTTCTAAGAACAAATCCAGAGACACAATGACCATGATGACCTAACTTACATGATTTTGGTCACCTGTAATGTTTGAAAATGACAAAATAAAGTTAAAATGCAAACTAATTAGGAATGAAAAGCACGAAAAATTGTAACAAATGACAGGACAAATGTGAACTTGCAAAAAATCTTTTCATGCTTACTTTTTTTCCTCCTCTATAGCTTTCAGGCGATCTTCCTCTCCGTGCTTTAATCTTTCAGTTTCCATTTCTTTCAGTTTTCTTTCCTTTCGCATCAAGTCAGCAACCTCCCGTTCTTTTTGCTTTTTCAAAAGTTCTAACTCTTTGAGTTTCTTTTCAACTTCTACTGCTTTATCTTCATCTTCCGCAGACTGTTCAGACTTCATTGTCCTCTGACTGCCCAAGTTGGTGTCTTTTGGTTCACTCTGCCTGGGGCCATTATCAAACAGATTGTTTTTGACAGATAAGTCTATGGGTTTGGTTCCAGAGCTTTTGGTGATTCCGGAATTAAGGAGGTTTGGGTTTGCATTGCTTTGTCCGTTTGAGCCCACAATCCCTGATATCAAAGATGGGTACATGCTTTTATCTGATGTTTTGGATGTCTGTGATGGAGTGACTGAATCTTGATTGTTGATGGCAGAGTCTGAGCTGTATTTGGCGGTGGAAGCTGGCATCGTGCCTGGCTGAGTGTGTTTGTTGGAGAGTGAAGGCTTTAGAGTCCTGTCTATTTTTGGAACAGGGGCAGCTCCTGAGTTGTTTACGCCTTCTGGATGAGCGAGGTTGTTGTTCAACGGTGGAGGCACTTTTGTCTTCTTTTTCAGGTTTTCATCCAGCTCTGGATAATCGAAGTCCACTGAAAGCAACAACAACAAGAAAAAAGGAAAAAAGAAAAAAAGAGACAGAAGTTAACACAGCTCTTAAAAAGATTGCTATGGATAATTACCACTATCAACACACTATTCTTATCATCATCTTCATCATCATTTATATTATCATTATCATATTTTTAAAATCTTCTACTCATAATAATCGTCATTGTCATTATCAACTGTATAGTGCCTTACACATGAGGGTGGGGGAGGGCGTCCTGTCAGTGCCACCGTCAGTACCGCCCTGCTTGGGCACTGCCACGTGGGGGTTGGTGGTCAAGGTCGGGTAGAAGACCAGCCAGTTCTCGTAGCCGCCTTCCAGCAGGACTGGCTCTGACTTGATGATCATGCTGGTGTCAAACTGGATGCATGGTGAATAAATACATACATGAACAAATACATAACTCATCAAACACATAAATACATATATAAATAAATACATAAATCATCAAATGCATGAATACATATATAAACAAATACATAAATAAATAAAATGAATGAGTGAATGAATAATAAATAAATAAATAAATAAATGAATGAATGATTAAATAGAATTCTTTTTTTCATTCCATAGGGGGGAAAACAATATCTCATACAAGTAAAAAGTCGTCAACCTCTAATGCTCCCTTGAAGATTCTTGTCTTTAAGATAATACCTGACAACAAAAAATCACAAAGCCTTCATAATTGTGAGGTTTCCACTTCTTCAGTTACATACATTGACTGACACAGTGGGAGAGTCAGTGCATTAATGTAAAATACCTTGTACAAAGCATCCTTGAGGGTCTGAATAGGCGTGCCAACTTTCACGTCTTCCATCTTAGACCTCCAGTCAATGAGGATTATATGGTCTGCATTCTTGCGGGTCTTCCATATCGTTTTCCACTCGTCTGTCAGTTTCAGCTCTATATGATTCACTGTTGAACTGAAAAAAAAAAAAAGAACCAAACAAATTAGAATAATAAAAGCAGGATAACCAGGATTTATCAAACAATCAGCAAGTAATTGGTATTACATCGCTGTCAACCTGTGCCAAGCTTTGCTGCCAGATGACATCATGGCTTGTTACACATGGATTAGCTGTCATTTGAATGTGATTGGTCACTGTACCAGCCAATTTGTAGCCAAGTCTCAGGGTGTCTTGAAGAGATCACATCATTTATGGAAATTTCCTTCAATCACTAAGGTGACTAGACTGTATGCGTATAACATATACAAGGGGAGTTCAAGAATTCTTGAGTCTGAAAATGAAGGCAAGCAGTTTCTTCATGGTCAGGATAAAGACTTCTTGAGCACCGCTCAGAATAATATGTCCAAATTATGCAAATGTACATGGGGGATACACAATTGCATTTTCAGAGAGAGAAAAAAAGACCATCGTGAATTTGCATTGATGATAAAAAAGGTTAAATACAAAAAATCAATGTGGTAAATCACAAATTGTCAGTAATGCCAAAATGACGATCAGTTTTAGCATTCTTCCAAACATCATACAGATGGGTCAGGCAGCAAGGGTAAGCATGGGTTTCTTGGATTGGCTGGAAACCTGCAATCAAGATGAGGTGATTCCCTCCCACCTATGAAAATGGCAGGGCACAAAAAGGATATTTTTATGAAGATTCTCTTACATTTCCCCTGTGCCAATAATAACAGTGTGTGTGGATTGGTTGCCTGGATAAGACATCGCCTTAACACTCCAAATGACCCTAGGTTTGTACCCAGCTTTGGAACTTCGCAATCTCCTTGGGCAAGGATTTACCACAAGTCACTCACTTCAGGGGCAACATGGGTGGTTCTTGTTGGCATCTAGCCTAAGCTCCAATGAATAATCTAATCACCTCTTGGTTGCGTAAGCCTCGACATGGAAACTAATTAACAACATTCATTTTATAAGCAAGCAATAGGGTCATTGTCAATACAAGCACTGATGCAATTTTTTCCTCAGAGAAAAAGAAGATCTTTGGTGTGATTACCCTGGAATGATGAATTCTTCCGGGATATTCATGCACTCTGAATGGGAAATATGAGACTGGGAAAAGTCTGCAGCGGGACGGATGTCCATCAGGAGAAGCTGGGTGTCCCGGTCTCGCAGCAACTCACACAGCTGCATACATGTCACTGATGTCGGCTGCTGCATTGGTTTTTCTGGGGAAAAAAACAAAACTATTGAAAAATTGAAATTTCAACTAACTGTCTTGACTGTATAAGATATAATTGGTGTCATGAAACCAACACAGCAATGAGACCCCAAAAAAGATTCAAGCATAAAGATATTCCAATAATTTTCTTATTGTCTCCATTCTTTATTCATATGGCTAACACATCTTTATATTTCCTCTTACAGTGGTTCAATCAAGCAAACTCCTTTTTCAACTAATCAATGACCAATTCATGGAATGCAATTTTTTTTTTAAATGTTTTCTGACTGGAGATTTCATCTAAAATCCAAGAAAAGAGAAAAAACATTAAACATAAAAAGCAAAACAATGTTGTAACAAAGTAACATATTCTCTCCCTTAATGATGAAACAGAAAACCCTTCTAACGTATGGTTAAGTAACAAGAATCGAAATAAAAAATGAAAAGAAGATGTCAATGGGGCACAACCTATTTACCTTGAATTGACGGATCCGTGGTTTCTAGGGAGGAAAGAATTTTGACCAATCAGAGCATTTGTTTACCTCTTCACCTGTACAGCTGTTCTTAGCTCAGAGCGAAGGTCCGGCACGCTTTGCAGTTTGTCGGACATTTGAATAGATGCATAGAGAAACCGTGGTAGAAGTACGAACGCTTCCGTATGGACTGAGAAACAGGTAAACCAGACGTTTTGGGTTTCCCCTTTATCAACAGGACAGAAAACAACAAAAAAGACAAACCAGCAACTTGGAGAAATCGTATGAGTGAGATTTATAGATGGTGGAAAAATGAGGGTGAAAGAGTAAGAACTCAGCTTGAATAAGAGAGTGTTTGTGACGTAAATAGGAGTATGACGAGAGTGTGCCCAGGAGTGGTTTGTGAGTGTGTGTGTGTGTGGGGGGGGGGGGGGAGGTGAGGTGGGGATGAGGTGGGGGATGAGGAGTTAGATAGGTGGGGTATGTAAAGACAAGGGGTAGTGATTGCGTGAGCGCCTGAGGCCACTTGAGACTAAGAGAAGGAACTGGGTATTTCTTCGGCCGTGGAACTGGACACCAGCACACGAGGTGGGCCGGAGGACAAAAGGTTCTGATAGGGGCTGTAAGGAGTTGGCGTTTGAAATGACTCAATTAAATTAGTGAATGAAAAGTATTAGCTGGGGTGTAAGAGATAAGATGTAGGGATGAGTGTGAAAGAGGGAGAGGGAGAGGGAAGGTGAAGAAAAGGTGGGGGGTGATGTATAATCCGAAAGAGGGTGGCGAAGAAGGTGGGGATGATGATTAAGACAAAAAAGAAGCAGAAGAAGAAGAAGAAGAAGAAGAAGAAGAAGAAGAGGAGGAGGAGGAGGAGGAGAACAAGGAGAAAATACGGGTAGATGCAGAGAGGGATCGATGGAGAGAGAGAGAGAGATAGAGAGAGATCGATGGAGAGAGAGAGAGAGAGAGAGAGTATGAAAGCTGCGGAAAAGTAAAAGAATGGCGGAGCAGGTGTGTTGTAAGGGAACATTTAGAGAAAAAAAAAAGAAAACAAACATTGCAGACGGCTTAGAAAGGTTGTCCGTAATATCACTAAGCGTCGGCGGAATCGCTATTCTTTCGTTGTCGAATGTAAGCAAAATGGTGGTTGCGTGCCGGACTATAGCGAGAGAGGGGAATCCCTCCCTAGTTACAGATCCGTCAATTTGAGATATATAGATAGATATCTAAGATAGTTTTAGAATTATTGAAGAAGGCACGTTATATCTAAAATTCATAATCTACCTGAAATTGAAGATATATCCACTTTTGAGATTTTTAGAAAAATATGTGGGTTTTTTTTACTCTCTATTAACCATCTATGATCTTTTTGAACTCTAATTATTCTTTACAAATGTGCAATCTAAATACCTATAAGACATGAAATCTTCCATTTGAAATTTGATGACAATTTGCACAAACAGCAAAATATCAATACCATTTTTTTCTAAGAATGAGACAAATCCAGTAACCCACAGCAAAGATTAACCTGAAATCAGTTGTTTGGTTCGTTTTTTTGCTAAATATGAGCACCATGAATCATAGAAAGATCATAAATGAATAAACTAGATGAATTCCTCTACACTTTATTGATTTTATAGGAGAAATTTGCCTTAAGATTCTGTCCAAAGGGAAGACACGCCCAGATGTTAGCGGCAATGTAGCAAAGCAGAAATCAAACCCTAGCCCTTCAACATGGAAGACTGGACACCTTATTGACAAAGGTATTGTGTGTGTGGCTCACTGATTTGTCGAAAATAGCTTCCACTACCTAAGGGGATTTCCCTTTGGATAAGTCAAGTTTTGTCATAAAAGGAATACAGCGTTTATCCCGTTTTGCAAAGAAAACAAGATTTTGAGGACCAGCAAGCGCTGGATATATCGAAAATTGGTATAATATTTGATGGGGTAGACAAAGGTGACGTTGTTGACCCAGTTAGAGCGCATCTTGAATATTTTAAAAATGGCGTTTGTCACATTTTGCAGTCAAACCCTTCAATTGTTCACCAATTTTATCCAATGGCAAATAAAATCAAGCAATTTTAAATACTTAGAATAATATATTCCGCACCCTGAAAGGCACAAAGACTTACTCTGTATTGAGCTTCATCCAATACTCTAGTTTTGCTGTAACATTGTATTTTCTCCATTTACTCATATCAGCCACAAAAACACCGGTATTGAAGGAACAAGCAGTGGGCTTCATTTTCTTCTCCTGGACATGAGCATTCTTAAAATCCAGGAACTCAGCATAAACATTCTGTATTGAACAATCAAAAGATTAGAATAAATATGGAAATTTATGAGGACATTTATGAGTAGATTAGACAATCAAATAAGTACAGTGTAATAGAGGCTATACACATTTTTTATTCAAAAGAAAAACAATATAAACCTTTAAAAGATATTTCAAAGATGGCCTTTAAGTCAAAGACATTTTTTCAAATGGAATTGTCCTACAAAATGCTCTCTTTGGACGTCAATTTGAACTAATTTTTTCCTACACACAGCTCATTTTAATCAAACACAGACATCTGCTCCTGCCCTTCCAGATGTAAGAATAATTGTTTCTAAAATGACTAAAAGAGAATGAAAGCAGAAAGTTTGTCTGGTCAAGTTTTTCAAGTGATAAGAAATTTAACAGAAGGCTGCTCAATGAAAAAAGCTTGAAGAAAGAAATGTGTAGCAAAAACCATGAAATTGCAGATGAAATGTCTACAGCCGTTGCATATAAAGCTTACTTGGAGTCTACTCAGTCGTTTGTTCATCCCTTTGCAATCTTCTGAGAAAGCAGCCAGGTGGTCCTCCGCCACTGGAGTCTGGTACAGCTCTTGGATATCACCTGGCATAACAAAAGGGAATGAAACATAGTATGATTTGTTGTTCATACACATACAGCACTAGCATAATGCAGGGTTTAATGGTGTACATATCAATCATATGTATTTGCACTGCAAGATATCGTGAGTGTCCGATTTTAATTGGGGAAGCGCCAAATTAAGTCAAATACTTTTTTTAGTCTAAAAATAATCTCTAGAGAATTTCCAACCCCCAATACAATTTCCACGCTATTTTAAGAAACATTTGGCTTGAAAAAATTATATGACATAACAGCGTATGACACATTTGCATCAAGTGGAGATGCTCTAACCATGTATCCACCATTTGGGACAAAGGAAACTTGTTGCTAACTTTAAACAAATTTTGTGAGTTTTGGGTGAACAAAAGATAAGAACTGTTTTACTACAATATTTAAGAAGTAGAAGTTTCAAAGATAGTCTAAAATGACCCCAATTACATCATCAAGAAATGCAGTCAAATTCCATAAAGAAGATGCATACATGGTTATCATCGTCACAATTATGTTAGTTATAACCCTGCATGTGGTGTTCATGTTTTTCACATTTTCTAGAATGACACCTTCACGCACTTCCATGGTTAGTATTGGTCACTGACGATACATGTATTAATTTATCATTTTGTTTAGAAAAAAAAAGCACAAAACATGATGACATCTAAGTGAAGTAGACGTTCAAAACATTCTAAAGCTGTTTTTGTCAATAGTCATAAAGCAAATGTTTACAGTCAAACCTATCTATTGTGACATCTCTGAATGATGACAACCTCTGGATGGCCACATTGATCCCCAGTCCTGATTTTTTTTTTACAGTATAGCCCTACCAATAAAGCCCCCCAAATAGCAATATACATTTTAGTAAAACCTCCGTATGGAGACAACACTACTTGAACCTCACAAAATTGACATCAATGAGTGCTTCATTTATTAAACAATAAGAACATTATGGGTTTTGCGGCAAAAAAAAATAATTAAAAACAGCACCGTAACTCCACTTCAAAACAAACAATCTGCAAAACATAACCATGACCCCGCGACAACTTTGCTGGGAACAGCTATGCACTGACACATTGCCTCGTGGTAAGTCAGTCAGCATGTGGCAAAAGTAGGTCACTGACCATCTTGCAGCTGGCGCGCAGGTAAAAAGTTAAGCTATAAACAGTAACTTCCTATACATATTGCTTATCTACATGGCTAAATAACTGCATGCTTTGTCAACTCTCCAAAGCAGCATGCAGATATGGACGTCTGACCACGCCCCCTTTTGCCTCCATCTTGAAAACCTCGGAATAACGACATTGCAATGTCGCTATAGAGAGGTTTTGACTGTAGTTTTTTAATCGTTTAAACATAGAAATGATGCACAGTGTGTTCTTAAGAATGCTCTTGCTATGTGAATCAACATTGGCTGCTTCCTTGTGTTTTTAATTAATTTTTTTTTTTTTACGACCAATGTCATTAGCTGATAATATAAAACTTGCCTCATCAATCCAGTGGATAATCCATACTTGACTCTATAAGGAATCATTAGATCTATCTATGAAACAAAAATATGTTCATTAAATTCTTTACGAAATTTACAGGCTTAGGCTTTTGAAACAAAAATGAAAAAAAAAAAAAGAAGAAGAAGAAGAAAAAAAATTTGAACACATCTTTTAATTTTAGAATTCAACACATAAAGCACTCCACCTTGCACAATGCAGTCATTATCCAGGTAGATCACCTTGTCTTGGATGTCAGGAAACATTTGTGGGATGTAGTATCTTGCAAAATTCAACTGCAATGTTAAGTTAAAAAATAAGACAATCATGAACAGGGAAAAGATTGAGAGATTTTCAATCCTGATAATTTTACATGAGAACCGTACATAATAAAACCATAGCCATTTCAACAGTATTAGTAAACACAAGGTGGAAAAGTTTCAAAGCAGAGAATTTTACACCATTGTACACTTTGAAAGCATAGAAGAGCATGCAAACTTAGTCTTAGTCAATCAATACAAATGAGCAGAACTGAAAGGAAAATAAAAATTACATTGGCTTTTTTTGCAATTGAAAAAAGCCATGTGTTGATTTTGCTGATCTGCAAAGTTCAAGTAGGTTGGAGGCTGAAAAGAATTCAGTAATGTAAAGTTTTTATACTTCAAACCAGCAAAGTCCAAAATAAAAAATAACTGATATACAAGTTTTCACAAACACAGGAATCATATCCAGGCAATGCGTGGTCCCCTAAGAGTAAGATAATATCTGAAGATAATTTCTATTCTAGGTCTACTTACAGGTGATCCCAAATCTTGCCTTCCCCTTCTCACTTTTATCTTCCCCTCAACCCATTCCTCAGGGAAAACTTTGATCACATAATTCACACTCTTTAGTTTGGTCTTCGTCAGCCAGATCCTAAAAAAGAAAAAAAAACAACAAAATTGTAAATAAAAAACAAAATTGTACCTTAAGATAACAGGGACAAAAATCCAGATTTAGAGATGCAGATTCAAGGTCTTTTGCTTGAAAAGCCTTTGAACAAAGTCAAGTTATTCAGAGACAAACTCCTGATGTAGAAATAAAATTAACTGAGCCAGTGAAAGGTTTCCTTCACTCTAATTTAGACCTCACATCAGACCTTGGTAAACCCAGAAACAATTAAGCGCAAAGTAATATAGTTAAAGGAATTTTGAAACATTTTAACCATCAGCACTTTAGGGTTTTTTTTTTTAATTAATCAAAATTTATAAAGGTGAACAAAAAGGCTTACACCAACTGATCCTCACTCTCTTCATCGATCACCAAGTAAAACTTCACATTGGACATTGTGTTTGAAATAATGCTGTTCACAAGTGCCACCATTCCTCCTGGAATTAGACAAGGAATGAAGAATACAACAAATTTGCACTGTATCAAACATATTACAGTTTGTGTCATTAATACATCTGAAAAAGACAAAAAAATAATAAGCAATAATGTTTTTTGTTCTTATTTAACTTTAAGGGGTGAGGTTGGTCAAAGTCTGTTCAGGGTAAGAAAAGTATTCAATAATCATACAGATGTCCCTTGATAGGTAATAATTATCACAAACAAATGCAAAAAATTTAAAAAAGATGTAATAATGATTTCCTTACCCAAATTCTGCTTGTCAGAAGCAATAACCACAGGAATAACACTACCATTTGACATTTTCTGGGCAGACTGATGTCCTCGGAATTTTAATGCTCCAGAAAGTACTGAAAGACAAAATTACATAAAGCTTAAAAGCTGTCTTTTTCTCACACATATAAATACTGATTCTCACAAGATGCACCATACAAACAAATTTAGAGAGTTTTATTTTCCAATATAATTTCTTATATGATGAGCTGGATGAAGAAAGTCTTGCCATATCCACTAATGGGCTAGAAATTACCTCAATGGCCAATGGCTTTTGTTCAAGTTCCAATGCAAGGCAAATAACTAAATAATTACTAGATGTTAACCACTAAAAAAATTACATCTTTTTAAGATGCATTCAATTTTCATTTATATTAGCACCAAAGTGTGGAGAAAATTATTAGTTTTATTTTAGTACCAGATGTGCATCAACTACAGAAGCATGAAAAAAGATCTTAAAGTGAAAAGTTCACTCACCAAAATTGTGCCGTCTTTCCTTTCTTATTAGTAGAATAAAAAAACCCTGTTTTAGGACCTACAGCTCTAGAAAACAAATTGAAATCTACTGGTTTTAGCTAGTCAACCAAAGTCCAATCAACAACTAATCTAGAACTATTTTCACTTTAACTTTCACACTTCCCCTTTCACTATTATCATTCACCACTCACTGTTTACGGATCAATTTTGTTCCATTGAAAACTGAAACAAAGATTGGTCCTCCATCTTTTTAATAGGTTCATGTAAAACCACATACCTGCACCTGTTTTTCGACCCAACAAAATTTCGTAAGAAGTAGATCAAAAGGGATTAGATAGTAAAAATAATATAGCCCAGTCAGTCCCTTGGTATGTGGGTCGCGAACCAGCTTGCCGCAACTGCTGGAGCCTACGCAGTTTGATAAATTGGTTAAAGGTAGGTAACAAATTCATTGCCCATGGCCCATGACTTTTAGAATGAATGCCCCCCCCCCCACCCCCGCATCCCCTTTGATCCCAGAGTACCAAAGCAAATCTTTAAACAAACCTGACTCATTTTCTTCTTTTGATGACTTTGATCTCAAGTTCAAAAAATCGGGAATGTGGTCTGGCATCATAACATAACACAGCATGCCGAGCCAAAAGAGTGCAAGAAGGAATCCCACTGAAATATAAAACCACAAAAATAAGGTCATTAGAAAATATGGAACCTCATAAATTTACTCATTAAGAAAACAACTGATGTGCAGCAACTTGTAACAGCTCAATAATCTTAACCCTAGAACGACGGGAGATGTGTTAAACGACCACTTCTGAACCAACCTTTAACTGCAGGAGACTTGTATATACACATCACAGCTGGTGTACAGGGAAGAGCTCAGTTGCCAGCTTGTTTACGCCTGAATTAAACACACTACACATCTCCTCTTGAGTCACCTGTAAGATGCTTCATAGTCAATGAGATTCTACAAATGAAATCACATGACTATGACATCAACCATAGTCTAGAGATTGAAAGGGATCTCAGGTTGAGGACCAGGTTTTGTAACAGCCAATTCGGACTAAAAATTTTGCTCACGAAAAATGAAGTTTTTTCTGACACAGAAACTGAAAATATAAGCGTTTGGTTCTTAAATAGACCCACAAAATTTAATTTTAAGGTTTTAAACTATTTTTTTCAATAAATATATATCTGCAATTCGGTGACTTGGTCGTTTGGCATCCTTTCGGGTTTGTTACTAAAAATATACCTAAACAACGATGTCAGGTTTGTTTATAAGAAATATGATTAACAGGGAGTATTTTGAGGATGAAATGAGCAACTTGAGCAGTTGTGATGAAAAAAATGACCCTGCCAGGTGCTGCCACAGAACGATGATGTCAATTTTCGCAGGAAATGAGTTGATTCATGTAATGCGGGAATGGTATTTTTACCGTCAAGCACCAACTTCCGCCACAGCAGAATTATACAGGAATTGTATTGATATCATTCAGCTACCTACGCACATCACACTAGTTACCATGGGGCAAGGTTGAATTCTAGATCAATGATATTGTACCGAAAGAGTCACGTGAATGTTGGTGGTTTGACCTGGAAAGATCAAAAGGGACTGGATGATAAAAACAAGTAAACATGACCCGAGGGGAAACTGGCTGGTAGAATATAGGACCCTGGCTTTGACAAGCATGAAAGTCTGCACACGGCGACAAAAGTAAGTCCCAACCCAACAGCTATATTTTGCGCACGACATGAGTTTATCATTTTCTTGTCTTTCAATTCTTTATGGTGGCTTTCTTGTTATCTTTGACTCATACATACTAAGCAAAACAAAACAAACACCTCCCTACATGACTTGATTCTTACCTCTTCTTGCTGACAAAATTCCCATTTCGAAAATCATCGAGGTGAAAATCCAGAGCACCAAGTTAGATATCACAAGTTGGGAGAGGAAAAAATAAAATTCTGCGTAGTTCAGCTGTTTTTATCTTGCAAGGTAGGTTTGATTCGAGAGTTGTTTATTAGTCACGTGTTTCAATAGTCTAATATTTTGACAGACTGGAAGCGATAAAGCTATTTATTAAAAACTGAAAACATAACCGCTTGATCTCTGGACTTTTGATTGAGCTTCCACGTATCAACTTCTTCATTGTTTACAAATAAAGGGGGCTGCCATATTTAGAACGCCCGTGTGAAGAGAGGTACTGATTCTAACCCAAAACGCAAATGAAGGTACCAATTAATAAAGGAATCGCATATCTAGAAATAAATCGTCCAATTAATGATAATTTTCATTGCTCTCTCTCTCTCTCTCTCTCTCTCTCTCTCTCTCTCCCTCTCTCGTAATTATTTGTGTGGAATGGGTTTCACAAAAAATAAGCTCTTCAGCGAACGATGTAAAAAGAAAAATTAACTTTTTTTTTTTTCAAATAACTTCTTTTGTTTCTGAAAGGATCGTTTTTAAACCTAGCAATGTCAATGAAATTAATTTGTCTTTTTCAAACAAACCTTTTTTCAGATCTGTTATCGCTAAGTATGTGTTTTACAGCGCTACAAAACAGGCAAATTTTCTCAATTTTCCTAATTTTAATATCTAAGCTGAAAATATAATATGACTACTCAGACTGTGCACTCATTAGAAATTATTCGATATGGCTTATATTCAAGAAAAAGTATTTGGGCGTCATTGATTTTAAACCACCAATTCTCGAGGGTCCGATCTGACTGCTGCCCACTCCACTCCATCACATCGGCTAGATGGTGCCTTCAAGATCTCATTCTAATAAGAGAGGATGACATCCCAGGCCATGTATAGGCCTAACTATCTCAAACCCAGACAGAAGTGATAATTATTGTAGGCCAAATTCCAACATGCCTACCAACTGTTTTGATCAACGACATCCAATAGTCTTTTGAAGACGTCCACACTCTACAGACAATGAATGCTATCTAAAGATGAAAGGCGCTCAACTGATGACAGTACAGTGGATTATCGAGAGACCCTCAAAGAAATCGTGTCAACAGGGCTGCATGGAAGGAACACACCCAGACCATCGCCAGGAAGAGCCAAGCAAATATTTGATATCTGATTCTCACACGGCATCTATCCAATATATTTATTGTAAAAGTGCTGATACATCACAGCTCTTCTTGCGTAAATTGCAAAGACAATGAGGAAACCTGGTAAAAACAAAAACCACCAACACCAACAACAAAAATGAACGAATATTATTGCTCATGATAAAAAAAAAGGAGAGAGACGCTTTTTTTTCGGTGCACGGACAAAAACACTAATTTGGGGCCCAACAAAGTTCTTTGGGGGGGGGGGGGGTGAACTAAAAGAGAATGGCGGTTTGGCTGTACAATTCAAATTCATGACAAAGGTCGATTTTGGTTGTGGTGAAGGGAGAATAACGGAATGCTTTGTAAGAAATCATTGCTCCTTAGCTGTAGGACGCACGATTAACAATACATACATAAGCCGTGAACCCCCTCCCCTTCCCCCGGGGGAATAGGCCATCAACAAGAGACCTCCATCTTCCTCTGTCCTGTCTTCTCCAGCTGTTACCATGTCTGGCCCATCTTCTGTCCTGTCTGGAGGTCCCTTGGCCGTCCTCTCTTCCCTTGCCTTGGGAGGTTTCATGAAGGTGTAATGTAAGGGCCTTACGGGTTGTATTATTCTTCGTCGTATGCCCTACGACTTACAGTGCAGAGACGTGCCGAACAAAAAAGTAAGATGATTGATAAGTATAATGACTTAAACATCTGGTTTGGAACCTGTCACAAACATTTACAGAATGCGCACACCCACACAAACATCTCAACTTTAAAAAACAAAAAACCGCCAATAACAAAGAGATGGAAATCTTAAATATAGAGAAACAAACAAACAAAAAAGAGAGAGGAAGGAGGAAGGAAAAAAAGACATCATCATAAAAGTTAAAAAAAAAAAAAGAAAAGGGGGGTGGGGGGGGGGGGGGGGGCTGAAGTCAACACTCCGAGAAAAGTAGAAGTGGTGGATGTCTCAATGGACATTATGT
>JBCIKM010101116.1:0-14440 GCA_039654465.1 Melibe viridis | reverse complement strand
AAGGAGTAGGGGAAAAAGTAAGACAAAAAGCTTCAGTATAAAAGAAAAGAAACAGAAATAGAAGAGGTACCAAGGACACCTCCACCTCAATTCCTCAGTGGACAGACCACATTTAACTTGTGACCCTGCAATTAGGAACCAAAAGGCTTGAAATGAGAGATGACCACTGAGTTGTAAACGAGACAACGAAAACAGGACATCACAGAAAAGGGGAAAAAGTAAGATGATAGCTTCACTTTAAAGGAAAAGAAACAGAAGTAGAAGAGCCTTCCAGGGCTTGGCACTGTTTTGGTTAGTTCACAAAGGAAGAATCAATGGCAATGGCATTCACAGGTGAAGTAACAATTTTCCCGGAAATTTCTCTATCCCCAAAACAGAAGAACGGTTACAATTGGATTATATTTCTATAAGTAAAAGAGTTTTTTTTTGTGGTCAGTAGGAATGTGACTGGCAGGAGTCTAGAAGAGAGCTCAGTTTGTACAGTCGTTGATTGTTTGGGCATTGAGGGTTGTTAAAGAAAACTTCTGACATGGTATGAATTAATTGAATGATTTATATACAATTGAGAAAAAAGAAAGTTAGAGGTGCCCACAAAATTTGATAACTTTTCAATATAAGACAGTGGATAAAAAGATACACACAATAAATATGAATCATTATTTTAGCCCAAATATAGTTGACATTGCTCAGAGGTATGAAGTATGAAGAAAGTTTGCTATCATGAAATCTCTCCCAACAATTTCTTTTGTTATGTACTCAAAATCAGAATTTGTACAATCATGACTTGATGAGAAAATGTGTAACAGTGCTTTCTTTAACATGCAATTATATCAAGTGAACCCCAAGCTTAAAAAACAGGAGTAAATTAACTCAAAATTTATTAGACAGGTTGTCCTTTTATTATTCGCAGTAAAGAATTGAAATATCCCCCAAAACTAAAAGAGATAAAATCCCCCAGTTTTTTCCAAAAGTTTTGACAATTATCTAAGTTTTGTTAGTACTAAGTATAAAAAATATAGAGCAAACAGTTTTTCTACAGTGGTATCATTTTTTAAGTATAGTTAACAACGAAGGCACTGATTTTTTATGCAAAAGGTGAAATGAAAAACAAAGTGAACAATTGTTCACTTTTATCCTGATAAAAGATTGAAATAACTAAACAGTTACAAGAATTAAAACATCATGATTTTCAGAGATGGAGATGCGGGCCTATCACTGGTCTCCAAAATAAATTAGCGTCACCCCTCTTGACTTCTTCCTTTTCTTGGGTTATTTTAAAGACAGGGTGTATGCAAAATGTGTGAGACGAGAGATATTGTCTACCTCCAAGTCAATATACAGGAAGTTGTGGCAATGCTGCAAAATACATGGAGGGAGTTCAAGTGAGTTGGAGAAGTTGAAAGATAATGACAACCTTCATGAAGGTAGACCCTGGAGCTAAGAGCTGATTGTTATGTGTTACTCATCATTTTTTTTAGCGAAATTGAATAAGAGTTCACTTGGATTTTCATTTCAGTTTTTGCATCAAAATTCAGTTCTTTCAGTTTTTACCACTCTTCACATATTACGTCACTGTAGAAAAAACAGAAGGTTGTATCCTTTTGATACTGAGATCCAACAAAACTTAAATAATTTTCAGACCTTTTTGCAAAAACCCAAATGTTTTCATTTTTTTTAGTTTTTTAGCTATAACAATTCTTTATCTGGAAGTAATAAAAGGACACCCTGTACTTGTAACACAACTATTCATAACATGTTTTAAGAATCAAGCATACGAAGCAAATAGAGGAGAAATATCAACTTTAAGTGGCTGCCACCAAATGATACACTGGTAAATTATAGCAATCATCAAAGTGCATGATTAAAATAATAAGTAATTGCCCGTCTTTGAATTCAGCAAATCACAACTCTATCACATTGTGTAATTATACGGAATTCCGTGCACAGATAAATTGACTGGTGATTTCAGTATTAACAATAACACTGATATTAGACTCTTAATGGAAAACAAACACAAAAATTCATATCATTATTATATACAAAGATTTACAATGCACTTAACATTTTGACCAATCAATAAAGTTTGCTCCTTTAAGAGCAGGAATATCTTTATATTTTTTGGCATGGAAATTTCACCCCCTCCTTAAGAAAAACCATTTCTTAACCCTGAAGTCTCTCACCTCCTATAACAGTAGTGTAACTAGTGGCTACACATACTTGGTGGTACTTTCCTTCAAAAAGGTTATAAATTAAAAAAAACAAAACACACACACAAAAAAAAAACAACAAAAAACATGCATTAAAAAACCATGGAACTACAAATAATTTGACATGCAAGCATGAAATTTTCAGGATTGAAATATGGCAATTAAAAAACATTTTCATACGTTCTGGGTTTTTTTATTGTGCAACAAGTTCTCCTTTCCATTAACAAACACACAAGAAGGATATTTGTTTATTGCTTATTTGACGGTTTTAGGGCACCACGATACATGAGGATCAAAGAGGTGCCCAAGAGGAAAGCAAGATAATAGATTAGTTAAAAGAGCAGATAGGCTTTGACCCTACCATGGACATTTTCATGGAGATGATTTATATTGGAAAAATATATCTTTCCTCCCAGTCAATTCACAGAGAGATGATTTTCAAGAAAAAAAATATCCTCTCCCAAAAACCAGAGTAAACACACACAGACAAAAGCACAATAAGCAGGGTCAAGGCTATCTAATAGAACACACCATAAAGAGTGCAAGTGCTACAAAAAGTAAGAGTTTTAAGTTTTTAAGCTCTACTTAAAATACAAAAAGCTGAAGTAGATATCAGGGATGCCTCCAACCTCAATTCCACAGTGGAAAGACCACTCAAAACAAGACTAAACTTAGCTTTACAGTAGGACTGAGCTAAGCTAAAAATCAAGAAAGATAATCAAAATGAAGATAAGGAAAACTTACTTAAAATCTGGTATAAAGATCTTATTTAAAAAATACTTTGCTTCATGAGAAAAACAAAAAACAGTTAATAATGAATGAGTATTTCATAATCATAACAATAGACAATTTACATAAGAACACAATCCATCTCGGTAATTAGTTCCTTTACCACTATTTAAAAATAAAAAAATTTCAACATTCATAAGAATGAAAACAATAATATGAATAAAAAGACAAAATTTTTACTTAACAACAATAATGAAACTTTGTACTTATTTTTTATCTAATTCAAGAAACCAATGGTAAGTGATTTTGGCATGTGGTATGAGATTAATTTTGTTAATTTTTTTTTTTTTTTTTAACTCATTCCACTTTAACTTTAACACTTTTAAAACAGCTAACAGTCTTGGCATTTCTTCCAGTAAGTAGATTATCATAACATAACATAACATGTGTGTCGGAAATTTATACCTTGAAATACTCGTGATGCAACCTAAAAAGTAAACTTAAAAATGAAGCCATTTTTTACATGAAATCAATGATTGTCATGATCAAGGTATAAAAGAATAATAAATTAATCTAAATAACCTCTAAGTATCATTCATCAAACTTAAACATTTATTGAAAAAGTTCCTCATCAATGGCATGTTTGAAAGAGTTGGTGAAAGATGAATTTTTCATTGTAATGTAATAATCTAATGTAAAATGTAATAAACCATTTATATATTGGCAAATCCACAGAAAGTGCTCTGAAGTGTTTACAATGGGGTAATCACCAATCGGCTGAGGTTGATGATTATGCCATTGTTGGAACACCATGCAAAGCTGCTGAAAGAACAGTTTTGCATGGATTGATTTTTGGAATTCTACCCATACAGAAGCCTTGTGGTCTAATCTTTTCGATTTGCAACTGCCAAGGGTTCTTTAACGTGCACAACATGGGACTTTCTAGTTTATTGTCCATCTCTGATAGGACTAGTTACTAGATCCCATATACACAGGACCAGGGTGTGGCTTCCAGCCAGAAAAACAACCCGTCATTTTTGTTTTTCATGGGACTCAACTCCACGACTTTTCTATCTGTTCCAATATGTCATCGTTCTTTGAATAAGAGTATTTTTTCTTATATTTGAATAACTAAGTTGAAAAAAAAATCACATTGCAGTTTGTTTGTTGGAGGTTTTAGGGCCCCACGACACATGAGGGTCATAGAGGAGCCCAGAGGAAAGTAAGCTGACAGAATTAGTTCAAAGAGGGAACAGATCAAACCACAAACAGCAGAGGGATGATCTACATTAAAAATAAATATCCTCTCTAAAAACACATATCGACACCACAGAGAGATGAGTTACAATGACAAAAATATCATCTCTCATTACAAAAATAGGCAATGGCCATCACATAGAACAGCATTTTGGTGCAGGAAGACCCAGGGTCTTTAGAACTCCTTTGTGTACTAAAGTACTCAGTATGTCTAATTTGTGACCCTGAAGTTATGTACCAAAAGACACGAAATAAGGGATGACCACAGTAACCTAAACAAGACAACAAAAACTGGACTCAGGACAGAAAGAAATCAGGGAAAAAGTAAGACAAAAAGCTTCAGTATAAAAGAAAAGAGACAGAAACAGAAGAAGAGGTACCAGGGACGCCTCCAACCTCAATTCCCCAGTGGACAGACCACCAGTTTGTTTGTTTGTTTATTGGTAGTTTTAGGGCCCCATGAAACATGAGGGTCATAGAGGAGGTCAAAGATACAGTTACGGTAATGTTGACTGGAAATTGAGTTAAAATTTTGTCCACCCCAATATTTGGTATAAATTTGAACAAGAAGCAACAATAAGACATCATTTAGTGGCAGTTTGCCGTAAGTGATAGTAGAACTTAAGTATGGCAGCTGACGCGACATGTGCAGCACATGACCAGACATTCTGTAGAAGTACTAAAACTTTTATGATTTTGCATTTGTCTTAAATTGCATTCATTTTCTGCTACAACTATTGTTTCATTCAGCAAAATTGCACAAATTGAGTGCCTGGACCCCAAAATAAAAATTGGAATGGTGAAATTACAATCAGAAAATCGTAATTTTCACTCTCATAAAGGGGTAAAATGTAGCAATATATTTCATGGCAACAGCGTTAAGATACGAAAGGATTTTTAAGGTGACTATGAGCGTAAATTTAATCTAAACCATAACATTTTTCTTTTTATCACATTGGCAGTTTCACTTCTATACCCCATTTGAACTTGCTATCATCGTTGCTTAACTGGAATAACCTATAAAACATTTTTATGACAACAAAATTAATTGATTTTTTAAAAAAGGAGTAATTATTTACATGCTAAATTTTCACAACATTGATAGTGTATGCAATTAAAATATGGCAGTGAGATCTCTTATTAATGAGATAAAATTTAATATTAAAAGAGTCAATAAGATCATTTTAGATGAGATCAGCTTGTTTGAAGATCCAAAGACATCAGGGTCAAACTTGAAACAGTCAGCAGAGTCAACAACCTCAAAGTCTTGAGCCTGACAAAATGCTGTTCCATTTTCATATTTTTCTTCTATAAAATGAAACAAAGAGAAAAAAAACAATAGTTATAATTTCATACAATGGATAAAGCTTATAAAAGTCAAAAGCAAAATGCATTGTATAAATTCAATAGTAAGAATTACTAAGAAAAACTTGGGATTAACATGAGTTATGAAAATCTCCAATTTTGTTCATCTTTGAGCTCTACATTTTATTACTGAAATAACGAGACTTCAAAATCAGTACCTCGGGAATAGTGAGAGATTTTTGCCGGTGATGTATACGCATTGAACCAAATTTCTACCATTACTATCATCGTTCTACGCTTGATTGAACTGAACAAAGAAACGTTTCCGCTTACTGTATATTGGTGTGATTCTCAAGTAAGCAAGTTATAAAAGCGCTTGGGGAAAGAGGAAAGGATAGAGACGATGTAGACACTGGCAGTTGAGGGTGGAAGTTGCGATAAGCTCACTTGACATCCACTGTAACATGTCCCAGGTTCTCTCTTTGTGTGCGTGTGTGAGTATGTGCTTATGGGTGCATACAGGTGTTTGGTTGCATTGTGCGTCATAGGAATCTTTGGCCCCAGTGAGGATCAAACTTATGCCCTTTCTGTCCAAACCTGAGCCGAGAGTGCCAAATATTGCCAACATCAATATTACTATCTCTCTGAAACATCAACTACAAAATTAGCGATAGGCTCACAGAGATAGTAGGTGACTTAAGATGTAACATGCACATGATGTCTGTATCTGTTTTTGAGGTCAATATTTTTTATCCCGAATTTTTTTCTGTTTTAGATGGTGTAAAATGGTTTATCTATTATATCTAAGTGTTTAGAGACAAAAAAATATAAAAAACATACCAAAAAAAAAAAGGTTTTATTGAGGTGTTCTAATTTCATCAACTGTGTGAATACGTTGAAAAATGGACTTAGAAGAACCACTTTAAATCGCTATTTCTCCGTCGATCACCATAGTGAGCAGACGCGGATCTCTCAGGCTTTTAGATTTTAACCTCGTTTCTCGTTTCTTTAAAAAGGTAGGTGTAATCACAAGAAATGTGTTGTGACTGTGACAACTGAAATAGTAACTGGAGAAAACCAGTCCGGAGAATTCACCTTATGTCTTAATTAGATCGGTGCATTGGTGTATACAGAAACCAGAAAACATGACTGAAGAGTTCAAAACAGATAATTTCCTCCTCCATTTGAATTCGGACAAAAATATCTCCACATAATGACTACCTAACTTTGGAGTGTTTTCCACCTTTCAGCAGACTTTTGAGATTTTTTTTACAAGTTGATGATAACTCTTTAATATTTGTTTAATGATATTTAAAATAAGGTGTGTTTACAATCCATGGCAAAGCTTTCTCTTGCAAATATTTCAGACCACTCACATCATAATTTAACCAAGGTAATTTGTGTGCAATATAAAATCATTAAGAAAAGTATTAAAAATTTTGAGTATGTCTTTGTGTAGCTTCAATGACTTCCGACTCTGTTTGTTATGATATAATAACTTTGGTGTCACACAATGATTTTATAACAAAACAATAGAATGAGTATTTTTGTATTGATTTAAAATGTTTAATCATACCGAACAAAGTTTTATTGAATCCTGCTGTTTTACATTCTTCATATAGGTCATCACAATACTCTGGACATACCATGGCTTTCCTGTAAAAAAATTAATGAAAATTATAACAATAACAGCAATACAACTTTTCCAGATCAAATGTTGGCATTGGAACAATCAATTTCATCATTAAAACTTCAAAATCAACATTGTTAAATAATTTCAACATAATGCATTCAATTTCAAAAGCTTTCAATACGGCTTAATGCACCTTCAAAAGTCAACACCATCATGCTCAAAATCATGCATGTGCACAATCAGATTTAACATTGGTCAATCAGTATCAACACAAACATTCAAAAGGCATAGATTATTAGGATTATATCCTGTAAAAAAAAAAAAGAAAGAAAGAAAAAAGACGGAGCTGGCACTGGAAAATGGATGAAAATCAAGACTGAAAAAATAGGAAGGTTGGAAGTCGCCTGAAGTGAGAATCTAGCAGTGGCCAGGCAATGGGTGCCATGGCAGGCCCCGGGTTCGATTCCACTTCGGGTGACTTCCAATCTTCTTCTTTTTTCCCCATTCTTGATTGTCATTTAAAAGAAACAAAACAATAAAAAAAACAATTCATAACAACACCATAAAGTAAAATTAGCCTTACAAAAAAAATGATGAGTGCTTACTTGTTTTCTGCCTTGTAAAACTTATATTGTTCTGGGCTGCAAAAGTAACACATAAGATAGTTAATGTAATTTTTGCACAAAACAGAAGCTCCGTATAAAGGATCCATGTTTGAAAACACAGATGTCACTTCAGTCCTCTTACAGCAGGAGTTTGAAGAATACCAAGTGCAATTCACCAAACCAGCCTCTCTTGATGGGGTTCTGTCATCTAAAATTAAAAGAGAAATTAAGAAATTATATGATCCAAAGACAGTTCTGCCACATTGTGACCTCAGTTATTATTATAACAAAATATACCATATGAATGTCAATAAGAACATGAACTTTATTTATCCACCAGGAAAATTTGCCTCAGGTACATTGCCATAAAAAAAACACAAAAAAAAACCAGGAACATGACACCAAAATATAGCTTATAATAATTAATCAAGTATATTTCTGACAGCATCTTACATGAAAAATGAATTTATGCATGTTAGTTTCCGTGCTACCTTGTGTGTAGAGTACTCACAGGATATATGGCTTATAAGCACGGTCTAGGCAGAAGGTTAAAACCGTGCTTAAATCCGAGCATGCTTAAATAAGGAGAGACAATCATAAACACCCAGTGTGTGTAAATCTATTCATGTGTTTCTTCCATTAGAACAATAGAACACAAACACGCACACAAACTACGTACTGTACTGTGTAACCATTTTTTTTACACATTTTTTATTTTATTTTATTAACATATTATTTCATTCTAAAAAAATCAGTAATGGAGGATTAGGTCTTTGTAGACATGATGTGACGTTGAACTTCAGTTACGACCCTGCCAAACAATGTCTGAGATGTGAGGCCATTCAGCTGATCAATGACGTCAAAAATGCGAGCATACTGTTAAATGGGATTTGATTGGACAGGCATTAAACAAAAAAAAACTAGTGATTGGTTGTCGTTTTACCAGCGAGGTTAAATCTTTAAGATCACTAAGAATGTGTGCATCAAAGTCACAGACGACGTACGGATGATGCAATACAAGGTCACACGCCAGTTGTCATAAAGTGGCAACGTTGCAGCGGAGAGGAGCGGGGGGAGGGCGGAAAGGAGGGTTGGTTTTGTAATGTAGTACAGTGAGGGGCAGGACAAGAGCATGTAGACAGCAGACGGCTGGATTGGATTGGATTGCTACAATTCTCAAATTTAGATGCTGTTTTTTTTTTAATCCAATAATTTTTTAACAATTCGCTTTATCATGCGTGCTTAAATGCGTACCTCGCATGCTTAAATTGTACTTATTATATAGTAAAAATTTGGTAACCAGCCTTAGCCGTGCTTAATTGCGTACCGTGCTTAAATTTGGCGTGCCTATATCCCCTGAGTACTGTATATAGTTGTTTGTTACAAAGCTTGCTGCATTCTTTTGGATCTTCTCTAATTTCTCTAATTATAGAGCTATTTGTTTTTTAGTGTGGGGATCCCATACACGACATCTATTATTATTATTCAAGATTGGTTTCAATATTGTGAACTGATAGATCAGTTGGCAAGGTATTCGACTTGCAGACAGGAGAATGTGGGGTTTGAGCCTTCACAAGGGCTTTCGTGGTTTGCCATGGACAACATGGGTGATTCCTGTTGGGATTGGGTGCCTAGGCCGTGGCACTTTTGTGTTCGCAGCCAGACAGGCTAATTTTTTTTTTTGCTATTGTGTTGATGTGTCAACACATTTTCTTTAATTCATTAGGGCATTTTCTGAGTATTCTCTTGAGGAAAGCAAAGGAGGCATTTGCCTTTTCACATTTGCATAAGCGTTGTCATTCCACTTAAAAGTTTGCTGTCTATTGCTACTCCTAAGTAATTTGCACTTTCGATCTCTTTTAGTTTCACATTATGTAGCATGTACTTATTTTTTACTGGTTTATGTTTTTTAGTGAATGTAATCAATTGACATTTTTCAGGGTGTAAATTCATTTTCCAATTCTTTTCCCACACTCGGAGGATTCTATCTCTCTCTCTCTATCTCCCTTTCTTTATTCACCTTCTGCTCTTTCTCTAAATTACTCTCACTCTATCCCCCCTCTAATTTTCCCTCTCTCAACAAACCTTCTTGCCCCCCCCCCCCTTCTGTCTCTTTCTTCTCACTAAAGTATTTGGGTGACGATTGTTTATCTGTACGTGTACCTTTATTTTATGGTTTTCACTATTATAACACACAACTTGATGACGAGCAGGCAATCAAATCCGTTAGAATGTGGAAGAAGAGTTCCTTCATAAGAAAATGAGTCTGAATGAGTGTGTGAGGGAGTGTGAGAGTGGGATAAAGTAAAGTTGCCGGCATTTTTGTCTGTGACTGTGTTAGTCCAATTATTACGAATAAAAACAAATTTTATTCCGACTGAACCGAATAGACAATAGTGTTGAAATTTTCGTTGCAAAAACGGTTACTTTTGCCGTGGTTGCACACTATTTTCGGAAATGAAAACAAAGAACCTAGAATCAAAGCCTATTTTTTCAAATCCTTTTTTCTTTTATCAGACCAAACAATTATTTTATATTTCAATCTGCTGGACCAAATGGTATGCTTGACTTGTCTCTCTTTCTTGTTCAATACTTTTACTTACAAAAATAAGTGCACTTAGATTCCTTTTCCTTTTCACCAGCGATAACTACTTCGACCTCAGATTTCATGTTGACCTCTGATGGTACCACAACAAATAAAAGACACAAAAAGGTGAGCACTTCACGAGAAAGAAACGACATGACGATTGGCTTTCTAACTTCTCTGCAGACGACAAAAATCAACGAAAAAATTATAATGTTATGATAAAAGTAACCCGGAAGTGTTTATACTTTTGTTCAAAAATTGGACTTGAATTTCCTTCAGGATACAAAACAAATTTCGAAATGGAATGAAATAAAGACTTATTTTGATTGTAAATTTATCAAGAATGCCGATCAAGACAGTTTCCAAAAGTAATTTTTGAAGTACTCAAGTTTTGAAGGGCCAAAAATAAAGTAGTTGTTGCATACAATATATATATAAATCGTTTTTCGTAATGAAATCATGGTAGTTCTGCGACTGTTGACCTCTGGAAACTGTAATCATGGCGGCCTCCACTAAAGCCAAGATGAGGGCACCGACACCCAAGCCATATTTGAACTATTTGAGACGGTTGATTGTCGATCCACAATTGCCTCTCGTGGCTATGGTGGCACTTTTCGTAGCAGAAATCCTTGTAAACGTTATTGTTATTTGGAAAATTAAATGTAAGTTGAAAAATAGGTACCCAATATTTTGTGTTGGCATAAAACACGAAAGTTAAAAAAAAAAAAAAAAAAGTACCGGTAGTCATGGTTCATTAAAAGGAGAATCATTGGATATGTAGCTAACTTTATTCAAAGTCAAAATGAAGCCCTTTTGGAAGTTTCAGAGGTAGCATACAGTACTTTTTTCTAAATGATCAGGAAGGAGGACCAGTTGTTTTGTTTTGTTATTCTATCCCTTCATCTAGAGCAGTGTCGGAACCCAGGGAGCTGGGAAAAACTCTAGATCACAAGAAATGAAGAACGGCAGACAGTATGTTTAACATGTGACCCTCAAATTTTGTACCTAAAGGCATGACATAAGGAATGACCACTGAGTTGCAAACAAGAAAACAAAAATAAGACATCACTGAAAAGGGGGAAAAGTATGACATTAAATTCAGTGTAAAAGATAAGAAATATAAGTAGAAATGCCCACCAAGGATACCTGACAACTACCTACTTGATAAAATATGAAATAACTGTAGTAACTAACCACTGCGCATGGAGGTCAGAAGTTAAAATTCAAGTATAGCTTCCCTGATGTGACCTCCAAAGGATTGTGACCTCCAATAAACAAACAAACAAACATACTCTTTCACCCTCATTTTTCCTCCATCCATTAATCATACTCGTACGATTTCCCCATGTTACTGATTTGTCTCTTGTTGTTTTCTGTCCTGTTGATAAAGGGGAAACCCAAAACATCCAGCTTATACCTGTTTCTCAGTCCACGGAAGTTTTCATACTTCTACCATGGTATCTCTATGCACATATCGAAATGTCATACAAACTGCCAAGCATGCCAGACTATTGCTCTGAGCTTAAAATAGCTGCACCGGTTTATCTCAAAATTCTTTCCTCCCTAGAAACCACAGATCCATCATTAGGACTAGGGAGTGGTTTCCAACCAGCTGAATTATTTTGCTGTTAATGAGACTGAACCTGCAGCCATCCAGTTGAGAGGCCCGCAGGGAGTGGCAACGTATCAGAAAATGATCCATAAATTTTCTCTGCTCGTGGGACTCAAAAGTGGGACCTTCGCTTGAGAAGCAGTTTTCAGACTGTATATGTGGATTTCTGTAGAGCCTACCACATTCAAGTGAAAAGTAGAAGAGAGCATGATGATGATCTGACTCTTTAGTTTTACTGATTGAATCATAATCATTTTTCAGACACAGAGATTGACTGGGTTGCTTACATGCAGGAAGTAGAGGGTGTGGTCAATGGGACTTATGATTACTCCCTGTTGAAGGGCGACACTGGTCCATTAGTGTAAGTATATTTCATGACTGTTTTGCATGAAGACTTCTTATTATCTTTTTAAGAAAATCAATCAAAATTAATTCAACTTTGTTTTTATCTCTCACTACAGTTTCTTCAAATTTCTCTCTTATAATTTTAATGATTTTCTTTTCTAATTGTGTTTTTTTTTAGAATTCTCTGTTTATACATGGGTGCCAGGTTGCCAGCATTTGCCGTCATTCAGTCCTTTCAAGCATTTCGATGATATGCTGGCGTTTGGGGACACTCTGGTCTGATTGATCTGATGTGATTTTAAATTTTTTTTGCCATCATTCAGTCCTGATATGCTTGCAAATTGTAAACACAGTCTGAACTCCCCATATACACTAGTCTCGTCCTAAACTGCCTCTATGGTCCATGTTGTGTACAAAATTTCACTGGTTGATGGAAAATCAGCAGAAAAAAAAAGTGTAAAAGGATTTTTGGACATGACTGAATGAAAAGTCAGTATGCTCAAAAACTATTTCAAAAATCTATCTAAAAATAATTCTTTCTTCTTTTCCAGATACCCAGCAGGCTTTGTTTACATATTCATGGGCCTGTATCATGTGACTGAGCAGGGATCCAATGTAAGACGGGCTCAGTACATTTTTGCATTGCTCTACCTGATCAATTTGCTGATTGTATTCAAGATTTACAAAAATGCCAAAAAGGTGAATAATACTTTTTTTCAGTTTCCATAGTCATGTAATTTCTTAAATAGGGTTGTTTTTTTTTATTGAAAAAAAAAAAAGCAGCTCAACTTGCCTTTCAAATTTGCACAGACTTATTCAAACTGCTAACTGCCTCAGCTCACTGCCATATTCAGACCTTTGTGTCACTGATCAAGTGTTAAGTTTCAAAGAATGAGAGGCAATTTTTAAACGTTTTTAATACAAATTGTAGTCACATTTAAGCTAGCTGTCGATAAAAATATAGATTAGCTTGTTTTGAGTTTATAAGACATGAGTAGTCGTGAGTGCAAATTAAGTTTCTTTGACATTTATCTAAACATGATTGGCCACATTATACAGTTGTGTCCAGAAGTAAGTATAGACTGGTTTTCTATCATGTTTCCAACAATGTTCATTCAATAGTTTTTCATTAAATTTGTTCCACTTGTATCAAAGTAAACTGCAGGATATTCTACACATGAAGCAACATTTAATTATCATTATTTTGATAATTAAAACTTTTACTGGTTCTTTTTAAAAAATATTCAATACACCTGTTTTGCTAAAGGAAGCAATAAAAAAACAACACATTTTTGTGTTACATAGCTTTGACTCTGATTCTAACTAATGTTTGTGAAACAAAAGTAGATAAAAACTGCCCTCACTTTGTGTGGGCTCCTTGAGCACCGATGATAGATTTTACTCAGCAGGGCATTTAGAAGGTCAGTAATTTTTTGCCCTCAAATATGTCAACCAAAAATGTGCACACTTCGTCTGAGTTTGTTGCCTGTTGTCATTGTTGTTTCAGTTCCTTTTTCCTAAATCTTCAAACATACTCAATTGGATTTAGATGTGAAGAGACACTTCGGCAAGGCATTAACGGAATTGGAGATTCCATAATGAAGTTTGCTGTAAGACGGGGTTGGGGCGTTCCTTGAAGAAGCATTGTGTTTGCACAATTGGATAAAAATAAAAAGGCAAAATGAAGGGTTCAAGTATATCTTATTTAATTTCCTGCTCATAAGCGTCTTTGAGTTCTCACTAATGGTGTTTTTAATTTCCAACAATGGCTCCCCAAACAGAGACATTCCCATGTTGTGTCTCATACCTTTCATTCAGTCTCCTGTAAACCAATAGCCTGCAGTCGGCTGATCAATTTCAAATGCTGCCTTATCTGAAGACATTACCAATAACTATAACCAATGTCCATCTACCATGCTCCCTTGCCCAATGAAGCTGGCATGCCATGTGATTTAGTGACAAGTTTGCACTAATAGCCTGTTTTCTTAGTTTTATTCCCTCTCTCGACAGGGCCCCAGGCCTTTTACACCCAGTTGTCTCATAACTGGGCTGTAAAGCCAAAGGGGCAACATAAAAACTTCAATGGTGTCTCAGCAAGAGCAAAACTCCCATAGTTTTGTTCATGAATCAACCGATGAAGACATTTACCCAGCCTCTGTC
>JBCIKM010100894.1:0-14444 GCA_039654465.1 Melibe viridis | reverse complement strand
TTTCTCTCTCTCGCTCTCTCTCTCTCTTTCTCTCTCTCTCTCTCTCTCTCTCTCTCTCTCTCTCTCTCTCTCTCAAACACACACACTCACTCACTCACTTTCTCTCCATCTCTCGCTCTCTCCATCCCTCCCCCAGTCCTCCTTTTCTTCACTTGTACCTTTATAATTTTTATCCCTATATACATTTATTGAAAGAAAATTTCCAGCATCGAAAATATTGTCTCACAAAAGTGTAGGAAAGTTATTAGAGAAAGGCCAGCTATTATCACTTAAAACAAAAATTGAGAATCTTATGATGATTAGGGCATACTTGTTACTAAGAAAAT
The DNA here is from genome assembly GCA_039654465.1 of Melibe viridis. Classification (NCBI taxonomy): domain Eukaryota; kingdom Metazoa; phylum Mollusca; class Gastropoda; order Nudibranchia; family Dendronotidae; genus Melibe; species Melibe viridis. Next base: position 14,118 of record JBCIKM010100894.1, on the reverse strand, counting down.
AAATAGCTTTTGTTTGTTTTGTTGTTGGTTTCTTATCTCCCCCTCCTGCCTTTTTTTTCCTTTCTTTTTCTTTAAAATTTTGACCGTGGTGCTTGTTGGAGTAGGTATTCCATTCAATCCAATGCCACAAAATAATTAATGATATCATTATTAGTGTCGCAGCTTCAGGGCTGAAGGTAAACGCGACATTACATCATTCAACTGTGGATGTTAGCTGTTTTCCCCACATTTTTTTTTTTTTTTTTGGGGGGGGGGGGTGGGGTGGAGGCGGAGGAAGGTTGTTTCTTCTTGTCATCGAGTGGCTGTGTGTGTGCGCGCGAGTGTTTGTCGTGCAAGTGCGGGGTTGTTACATTTGTGTGTTTTTCGTAGATCTTTTTTTAAAAAATGCGTTTGTTTTTGTTTTTAATAAACCAGTTTTTGCACAACCCCACAAGGAGATTTTTGCGTGTCTGAGTCCACCAATTTTTTTATTTTTTTTTTTTGAAGGGGGAGGGGGGGGGGGTGAAAAAAAGGGAGATAAAAGGCTTCTTCAGGAGCGAAGAGTTCGGGGTAGAAGGATACTAAAGTCGCTTCCCTTCCTTAAAAATAGAACTCTTCAACTGGTGAAAGCCAGCTGTGTTCTCTATCAAAACAAGGATTCGGTCAGAGCGTCATTTCGTATCTTATGCTTTCCACATAAGACGCTACCTATAAAATTTTGTTTTTATACACATGTAATGCTGAATTGATTATGTACCCATAAGCTGGTATTTGTCCTAAAGAGTGTTTAAAGTGTCAAATCTCCTGGAACTACTCCTTTTTTGCCGTCACCAACTGTGATAAACATGACGACCGGTGGTCAGGACCCGGTGATTTTAGCGACGGCTGGATATGACCATCGGATTCGGTTCTGGCAGGCACACAGTGGTATTTGCCACCGCACTGTGCAGCATCCTGACTCTGTATCCTTTCAACATAATTTTTTCCTTGTTTGAAGTCCAAACCGTTTTTAAATGTGTGATTATTTTTCATCGGCTTGCAAGCTTTAGTCGGCGCTGAGCATGATTTCTCATTGCTATTACCCTAAAATGTTTTGGAGGACTATTTTGTAAACTTTGATCGCTTGGCCTTGGCGTACATTTGTTAAAAGCTGTGCTCTCATACTGTTTGCACCCATGATCTTGCGCGATGAAAATTTGCTTATATTTAGACAAATGCAGTGTGATAGAAAATGGTGAAAACCACTTTTAGTCAAATGCAGGGATCAAACTTTGTCTCACCTCCCCCCAAGCTTCGTAACACAAACCAAGATTGCCCCTGCTCCTGTGTTTTACCATTTGTACATAATTAACAAAGTAGGGGGAGGGAGCAGTTTTACTTTTATATCTAGAGAAGAAAAGAGGAGCTGGCATTGGAAATTTTGTTTATTTTCATCTATTTCCAGTGCCAGCTCCTCTTTTCTTCATTTGCTTAATAAATTATGCACACCATTTCAGAGCATACTCCCCACGGGCCGTTTGTCTTTCTGTGATGTGTTTGTGTGTACTGTGTCACCTAGAGAAATGGGACAACCAAAACAGTGTTTGTTTGTTTGTTTGCGCTTGATCGGAGTGAATCGTTCTTGGATTTTTTACAGCAGAAGTCATTGTCAGCAACACCTACCTACCTCGTATGACACCAATTTATCACTGAGCTTGCAGCCGCTTTTTTAGAGTGGTGGATGGCTCAATTGGTAAGCCCGCTGTTCTAGCAGTGGCCAGGCAAATCTGTGCTGTGGCAGGTCCTGGGTTCTATTCCCTCCTCCGAAGACTTCCTCTTTTTTTTCCTTTTTCTCTATGGCTTTGACTCAACTCGGCACTGTGCCTATACTATTTTCTGGTTTTATTCATTTCATATTTAGTGTGATATTTAGTTTTCCTTAATGTGACAAAGAAGGTGAATGCCTTGGCAGGTCCTGGGTTCCATTCCCTCCTCTGAAGACTTCCTCTTTTTTATTCTTCCTCTCTATGACTTTGACTCACCTCAGCACTGTGCCTATACTATTTTCTGGTTATATTCATTTCATATCTAGTGTGATATTTGTTAATTTTCCTTAATGAGACAAAGCAGGTGAATGCTTTGGACATAACACCTGATAAACAGAGGATAGCAGCTGCTGGTAAGGCCTTAATATTTTTCAGTCTCTTTTTACGTCCACATTGTCTTATCTCTGTTTTCTCCCTCTTTTCTTTTTTTTATCTGATGTGTCTACCAACTTTGATACACTCAACCCACTTAAGGGCACAACGTAACACACTCTCACTTAACATTTCAACAGGCCTTTGCAGAAAATGGATATGAAAAACGTTTGGCATTTGAAAAACCGATTATCTATCAGTGCAAGTTATTTTGAATTTTCAAGTCAGTCAAGTGTGTAAAATAGGATTGAGAGTAATTTATAAAAAAAAAGTTTCAGAGAGCAGCAAACAAGAAGAAAATTTTCATCTTTGACAGGTTGAAAATATAAGAATTTATTGGTAGGGGATTGGTTGGAGGTAGGGGGCATGGGGTTCTGTCTGACAGTTTTTTTCCCAGGACAAGCTTGAGTGTGCTCATACATCTCTTTCTTTCCAAACAAAAATAAAAAACAATGTAAATGACAAGAAAAAAATTCCTGTTTGCTTCGGGATACCAATATATCAGAATTTATGACATAAATTAGTCAACCCCAATGCTGTGATTTATTTTTTTAAAATGACAAAAGGAATCCTTCATTTCAGGCTACCAACACATCAGAATGTATGACATTAACTCCTCCAACCCCAACGCTGTGATCAACTATGAGGGAATCAGTAAGAATGTCACGGCTGTTGGATTCCACGAAGATGGCAAGTGGATGTACACTGGAGGGGAGGATTGCACGGCCAAGATTTGGGATTTGAGGTGAATGAATGAATTAATTAATGTGCATTTGACCTGTCTGAGATCATCAATGTGTATGTTCAACCTTTAAATTGAATTTTAGTACGACCATCAACAGTTATCATATCTGAGCGCTTTACAATATCAATGTCATATCCAGGCAGGTAACGAACATAATATAATACATATGACAATACAAGCCACCCGTTGGCGTGTTCTGTTACAATTTTTCGGTCAGAGAATCAAAGTTGTCTTGATAAGGGGGAATCCAATCTTTACATCCATCTCTGATCACCTTGATCCCTTTGCTGATAAAATGAGATCCTTTTTGTCATTCCAAACCACAGGCTGTCATCTCTGCATTGTACTTTCTATCGGTGGCTCCAAATTGTGGAACCATTTCTACCCTGCTTGAAATAAATCAATCGACTTGACTACTTTCAGGAGAAGACTGAAAACATTCCTTCTGAGGTTTTTTTTTTTTTTTACAGAACTGCAATGACAGTTTTGTGATGAGTAGACTCTTTAATCAATATCTCTGTCTTTTGTTTTTGCACAAAAAAGTGCTTTAAAATTTAGAGCACCTCGTGGATTTGGTGGTTTATTAAAGGATTATAATTACAGACCTGCCTGCTGTCCAAAACGAATTCAATTGGATTCATTCACAACTTTGTATGGCCTATGGGTCCCTATTTGGGTTTTCAAAAAGTAGGCAGGTCTGTAATTACATTACATTGCAAGTTTTTTTTTTAATCTGAATTGTTGATGAAGCTTAGGGTCTTGCATTTTTGTTGGGTTTTTTTCAATGGAAGAGACATGTTTATTGAAAAATCTGAAATTTCTGGGTTCCCATCTGATAATGAGCAGTATGACAGTTCTCAAAATTTACAGTAATGTAAAACACATTTGAAATAATTGAAACACAGAACGTCTTGATAAATATTAACAGAACTTTGATTAGGTATCCCAAACCAAAATTTACTTTTCATGTCAAGCCAAAAGAAATTATATCATTGCATAGATATCATTTTTCTATTTCTTTTTCTTTTTCAAAGCTTGGTTCCAATTCCAACCATGCATAATTTTCATCCTCTGAAAAAAAAAAGGAATCAAAATCTTTGAAAAACCTCCATTGAAACATCAAAATGTACCACACTACACATTTTAATTCATACTTGGGCTTATGAAATATATCTAAAATCATAATTGAAATTGTCTGCAATTGCTTCCTTGTTCTGTTGCTAGGGTAAATACCCATTTGTAACAAACTTCAACCTGGAGAAAAATCACCTTGAGTGACTGATCTTTTACTGGAGCTTGTGAATTCACAATCCTCAATTTTTCCATTAAAATTCAAAACGATATTAACATAATCAAAATATTATAGAATCACTAGATAATAATTAGAAATTACTAATAAAAAATTAAATCTGCGTTCGAAGGACCGCTCTCTCGTTGTGGCTCTTGCCATTATTGTTTACGCAAGACCCAAGGAACTTTTATCTGCAAATTAACCATTACAGAATAATTGGAACTCTTAAAATTGTAAAGGAATAAAATAATGATGTTGATAAAACACAAACTTACCAACAAACACCTGTTATCCATTGTTGAAACAACAAGAATCGCCCAGGGGAGACGTTCACGCAGTCCCAGCTGATGTCAGCTTGAGTCCGTTGGACGGCTCCGTCTCAACTTTCGATAAGAGCGTGACGTCACTATCTTTAGATACGGAGCACGCCGGCACTACGCAGCCGATTGTTTTCGAATTTTCATACTTTAAAGAAAATAGGACGCTGATTCTTTTGGTACCACTTTTTCCGGGATACTTTAATATTTTCCTATTGTTTTTAACAATTTAAAACTTCAAATTGCCAAAATGACAACAAAATTGGCTTTATTTAGGACAAAAGTTATATCGAAAGAAAGACAATTTTATGCCCTTTCGTATGGTACTATTTTTAGAAGCATTGCACGCACGGCGCTCACGAAACACCTGTGATAAAGAGAGGGGTGTTCAACTCGGCCGGTCAACGACGGAAATCTCCCACAAAAGTTGACTTTTTCAACTCAAATAAAAACTATGTTAGAATTTACAAAACTTGTTTAAAATTACATTACCATGTTAATTACACTAATTTATGTTGACAAATTAGCGAGCATTTATGAGGTGAAGATTGTCGAAATTTGACAGAAAATGACCGTCGGCAGGCAAAATGAGCCGGTTTGGGAAACTTACTTTGATCATTGATGAGAAAATCTGCCCGTTCTACCTTGTTATAAGTTGTTGATTATTTATTCACTTTAACTCAAAACTTGCTAACCATACTAGTTTTTAAAAATTTCCTTCCTGAAATCCGCGTTATTTTTTACTTTTTTCTTTTTTCTATAATGCTTTATTAGATATATTTTCAAATTTTTAAACTGTAGTGCTCTGGAAAGATGTATCACTTGGAAAACATTAACACATTGCACTAGTTTAGAGTGAAACCTGCTTGATTTGGCAAGTGTAATGTAGAAGGAAAGAGATACACAAAGCTGAAAACAATGCAGAGAATTGTGGTGATTGCCAACAGTTTTTATGAACTGAAATGCCGGAGTGTTCTTAGATTCCTTGAATAATACAGACGATCAAACCGTTGCCAATATCATGTGTACTTCTATATTATATATAATTGAAATAGATTACTTTGTATAGTTGATTTAACTTCATCCCCTTCTCGTAAAGCATTCTTTCCCAATATTACTCTAGTCCGCTGGTGGAAAAGTTTCCTTGTTTTTGATTCATCTGGTTTAAAAAAAAAAAGGCAAACTTGTTCATCCGTTGAAGGGCTTAAAAGTCTGTAACCACCAAATATTATATCTTTGTTTCTTTGACACCGTAGAGCAAGGTCTGTGGAGTGTCAACGTATATTCCAGGTGAAGTCAGCTGTCAACTGTGTGTGTCTACACCCCAACCAGGTGAGTGAGAATGGGACAAGAACAGAAAATGTATGTCATATTATTTCAAGCTAAAGCCTCAAATACGGCTTCTTGGTATGTTTGCAATATAGGTCACAACAAAGGAATGAGAATGTCACAATAAAAAAAAAAAGGATTAGATATGTAACTTCGCACTCATTTTAAGAATTTAGAAAAAAATATTGGGTGACATACCTATAATGACATGTATTGCCATGCATGATTTGGAGGAGGAATTTGAAGCTTTTATTTTTTTGAATTAGCGGTAAATCAGATTAGGTCATATGCTATTTTTTGTTAAATAGGGAGTTTTCATTTTCCTTTTTATGTGGTTTGTTTTGGATTTTTTTTCAGGGCGAGCTTTTTGTTGGGGACCAAAGTGGATCAATCCATGTGTGGGACTTGAAAACAGACCAGAATGAACATTTGGTTAGTTTCACCTGTGTGTTTCTAACGTATTGTAAATAGTGGCTTGTATAGCACTCTATGTATTTATTTATATGTTGTGTCTAAAGTAATCAGAGGTTACTTATTTGAACTTGTGATAATCTCATCTTTCTTTATTTCAATTAAAGAAGTTTTTTTCAAAGAGAAACTATGTAGTTCATAGGTGCCACTTTCCCTCCTATTTGCAAGATTCCTCCACTTTCTTTACAAATTCTTCATTTCAACTCGTAATTTTCTTGCCCCCTCAATGTTCCATTTTCACTGCAGTGCATATTTATAATATATGTGATTTTTTGTCTGGTTTTAATTTTTGTTATTATGGTTTCCTGTAGATTCCTGAGCCTGATGCAGCCATCACCTCCATCAGTATTGACCCCATGGGTACCATGATGGCTGCTGTCAACAATAAGGTAACCATAACAACCCTTTCAACTTACCATCATTTTATTAATTGGTATTCAAAATTACTTTACAGTGATGGTGCATGAGGTACAGTGACAAAGAAACTGTTCAAATCACCAGCAAGTGATTCAATTTCATTTTCATTTCAAAATTATATATATATTGAATAAACTGATTTGTATGATAATTAAAAGTAAACCTTTCAGGGTTTTGCTTGAGTGTGATTTAATAAAAAATTAAAAATGAACATGTGCTTGTATATTGAAAATCAGTTTCCATAAATCCGCCAAAGAAGACAACATATCGTATTCATTCTATTAAAAGTCCCCTTTTTTATAGAAGCCCTCTCCCAACCTTCTTGATCTAGCCATCTGACATTTTCTCCAGAGTCAAACAGAAAGAAAGCAGCAAAACATAACACACATGCACACACAAAAAGACTTCCGTGCACATCGTTTCTAGTTGTGGGGAATAGGCAACTTTGTTTGCATTCAGTACGAAGGAAGTGGATTTATAAACAATGGGATTTGTAACTGAAATTCGAGCTAACAGAGACAGAAGTGGTCAAAACTTTCATTCAAAACATTCATCATATGATTTAATTTTACTGAAATAAAAGAGTTTGAAGTATTCTTTGACGAGATTCAACAGGGAGAATTTGTTTTAAAAACTGACTGATTGGATCGTTAAAAAGAGAGACCTTTGGAATTGTCATTTTTGGTACTCCAATAGAAGCCCTCCACCACTACCACTCCGTCATTTTCTTGGCCCCGGGGGTTCTAATAGAATGAATACAGTATTTATCGCCTACATAAGGAAAACTACTTTAAAAAGTAAGGTATTTTACCCTCTTTTTGTAATAAACAAATGGGCATACTTTTTATCAGTGTTATTAATTTTAATTTAATCGTCAGCATTTTTGCCTTGCTAATATTTTTTATATATCTATTTCTGCTGATTGGTCTTTCTCGTTGAGCCGATACCACCAAAGGCAACTGCAACTGTTTTTTGGCATAATACCCCATATGTATTGCTCATTATGCCATGTAAGATTTGGCATGGTGGACTGATCATTTGCCTGTCTTCATTTCTTGTAATCCCAAGTTTTTCCCAGCTGGGTCTCGACACTGCTTAGGCAGTATGAAGGGATAAAGATAACAAAACAACAAAATATATTTAAACTGTGAATGATCTTTATCATGGTATGATCAGAGGGTTTTCTTCTTCTCTCCTTGATCAGGGCAACTGCTACATCTGGACACTGAGTGGTGGTCGCAACAACGAACCTACCCACTTCCACCCAAAGAAGAAGTTTGAGGCCCACCCCAAGTACATCCTCAAGTGTTTGTTCAGTCCCGATTCCACGTGAGTGTCAATGTGTACAAGGCAGGAAGGACCTTAAATGTTTGACTTTATTCTACCATCATTATATCATGACCTGACAGTTTCGGTATTCTTTCTGCCATCCCTTTACATTTACTATCAGGCTCTCCACCCTACTCTTAGATTATCTTGTTAGTGTGATGTCGGTCTGACTCAAAGAGAACCTGTTTAGTTGAAAGCAAACGTTTGTTGTGAACACGCCCAGATGTGAAAGTGCTACGACTTCTCAGTAATCAAAAGCAGCTAGGGAAAAGCTTATTTTCCAGGGGGTGGGATTAATAAGTCAGATGGTGTTTGCCATCTACTTTCAACCAAATTCAAGGCCCTGTCTTCTTTGCCAGGGTTTATTTGAGGCTCATTTCCTTGCCTGACGAGGATGCCGTAGAGTGTAAATGTGTCAGGTAGCCGGCAACTATGTATGAAATGGGTAAAGCTGGAGCCTGACCTTCGATAAATTCTTGAATGAAAACCCAAGACAACAATGTCTTTCAAGATGTGTGTTTTTTAGAAATCACATAGCACGGATTGAATGCGCCCAAAAGCTGGAAATTCAAGCCACAAGCATTTGACTTCCAAATTCATACTCTGTGTTTTTCTATTGTATTTCTCCTAATGCTGGTTTGACACAGCTCCTTTTTTTGCCCTAGTCTATTGTTTTTCATATTTGATTTTGTTGAGGATGAGAGTAAATAATGCTGAATTCCTCATTTCCTTTTTTTTTTTCCCTCTTTGTTAACCCTGACAGACTGCTTGCTACCACATCAGCAGATGGTACGTGTCGTATCTTCCGCACAGCAGACTTGTCTCTGAGCATGGAGCTGAAGGACAAGGCCCAGCGCTGGGTGTGGGATTGCGCCTTCAGTGGCGACTCCCAGTACATCATCACAGGTATGTTCTTTCCATCAGGGATATATCAAATCTCCATTTTTTCCAACTTTTTCTAGCCTTTTTTTAACCCGTTGGTAAGAGATAGCTTTCCAAGTGATTGATCTTAAGATATAAATTTTTAGTATTTTACCATGCTTCTGTAATTTTCAGGGGGTTTTTTTGTGTTTTTTTAAAAATTATGTGGCATCCGTGCTCTTTACAGATATTCTTATGATTATTGTTATGTTATGTTATCCATATCCTTTCATACTGCCTAAGCAGTGTGAGGAACCAGCTCCAAGGAGTTGGGAAAAACTCTTGATCACAAGAAATGGAGACAGGCAGATGATCAATCCACTGTGCTTAAACTTTTGTGGCATAATGAGCAATATATATGAGGTATTACTCGATCTTAAGCCAAACAATAGTTTCTGTTGCTTTGGTGGTATCTGCTTGTTGAGAAAGACAGATGAGCCAATTTACCACAGCGCGCTCTTGATGATTATAATAATAGAAATGATGAAAATCACTTAAAACATGCCTTTAAACATTTTTAAAGAGTGGCCTTGTGGAGAAAGCACTGAACTGGCAACACCAGTGGCCCAGATTTGAATCCCACCTTGTCATTTATTAATCTCCTCTGGCAAAGGATTTACCACACATAACTTAATCTCTTCTTGGGTGCCTAGGGCGTCAGACCTCTTGATGGTGGACTTTGAGGCCACTTTTTTTTTTTATAATTATCCACTTAAGACAAGGGTATAGCTTGAGGTGTTAGAAGATACAAAGCCATAGAAAGAGTCATGAATAAAAAACTGGAAAAGTTGCAGATCAACCAGAGCTTTGGATGGTCTGATGGTCAAGATAATCATTCTGTAAAAGGCAGATGATGTGGGCAATGTCGACTCAATGATTCAGATAATTTTTAAGAGAAAGGAAAATTTAATTTCCGAATTTTAACCCCAGAACTGTGGGGATGGATTAGTTGCATGCCGATTGTGCAGCACGCATCTTTAACCCAAGACCTGCAGGAACCACATAATTGTAATCCATGGCTTCCTTTTTCTGCCATCATTGTCCTATGGGAACCGAATAGTTGCGTGTGTACTGGTGTGTGGGAGTGGGCTAGAATGCAGGGTTGTCTACACCTAAAAATAACACTCTACACAGGCCCTGACATGGTGTGTCTATTTTTATGGTTTAACCAGGAATATGTTCCGAAAAAGGTCACATGACTACTCATTTGAATAATGCCAGACTGAATTTCGTAACCGCCGATTTTGTATAAAATTTCTCGTTTAAACAATAATATCTTTATCTTCATAATAACATTTTTGACAGGGAAAGTAAAAATCTATTAATACTTGAGTGATTCATTAAAATAGAAACCAATAAAATGACTTTTGAGTTTTCAATCAATTTTTTTATTAATAATGTTAAACAGGCAGTTTTGACATCACGAAATGTGTGCCTGCAGTTCTTAAACTTGCTGAAACTTGAGTCTTTGATTTGATTAAAGCCTGAGAGATTTTTCCTCTATCTTTAAGCATTTGTATGTTTCTTTCAGCCTCGTCAGACAATAATGCCAGACTATGGAGCGTGACAACGGGTGAAATCAAACGAGAGTACAGCGGCCATGAAAAAGCAGTGGTTTGCTTAGCATTTAGGGATGAAGTTTTGACGTAATTTTACTATGTATGTTACTGTATGGCTGTATATCTTTATCTTCATGAGTATGTATTCATTAAGATCTTAAGTTTATCATTTTTTAGGCACAGGCTCATGTTGATGCCTGATGAATGGAATAAATACTGTTTTTAGTTGGAAGGGTGGGGGGGGGGGGCTGTGCCGGTCACATCATCTGGGCATAGTGGATTTACAGAATTTGTTTTGGTTTTTATTTTTCAGACTACTTCACTGTTGAATAATCAGTTTTAACTTAGTTAAAAAAGATTTAGAGTATAGGTGTTGTTTTGTTTTGTTTTGTTTTTTGGGGGGGGGTTCTTTGTTTTTGGGTTTTTTTGGAAGGGGGGCGAGGTGGTTGCTACTTCCTTGAATTAAAGGAAGTGTCTCATGAGCATGACAACATTACTCACCAGATGTGGATCAAGAGAAAGGAAGCCTGTGTGCATATGCGAAGGTGATGAATACTACTTTTGTCCATATGGTTGGAACATAGTGACATATCAGGTGTGTGTGATCCATAGGCGTGTACGCTTGTGGTGTGTTAATGAGTTGTACTTTGAAGAATGAAAGTGTAACAGTCAGCTCCTGAAACTGATATTGTTTTGTCAACAAGCGCAAACCGCTAACTGCCTCAATACCAATTGATATGGCTTGAGTCAATGCTATTGGCTGTCTTTGAGGCAAATGTCAGCTCAATTACAATGACATATATTCTTGTTTGATGAGTGCCCAAGTGTGTAGAAATTCTTATCTAGATATTGAAAAATTACACAAAGAAGTGCAGATGTAGAAACAGAACGGACGCTACAGGAATAGTTGAAAATTTATTTGTAGATGTGAAAAGCCTTATGTTTTTCACGCCTTAAACTATATCTCCATTTATCGTTATATTTTTTTTTTTATCTCATCATGGGTTGATAACTTTACAAGTGAATTAATTTCTAAGTTTTTCAGAATGGCATGATTTTACTGTTATGACAAACAGTGGTGAATACTCTATAGAATGAAAATCTCCAATTGTTTTACATTAATAAACTTTACAACATAGGGTATTTCTTTTGTTCCATTTTCAAAGCTTTGCCTCTGGAAGTATACACTGCCTTTTGTTAGATCATTTTTTATAGTATATATTTCAAGATTCAAGAATTTGCCCTGTTTTAGCGCAAAAGGGTTGCAGCTTTATGTGTTTCATTTTGTTTTATTACAAAAGGGTTGCCTCTTGAGAAACTCTCTTTTTGTTTTATTTTAAATGGTGTACTATTTCAAGAATTTCCATTTGTTTTATTGCAAAAGGATTGCTACTAAAAGTGATTCCTTATTGTTTTATAATACAAAAAGTTTGCCATGCCAACTGGGTTATTTTTATCTGTGCCAACACTATATGCTTTGAAATTTAAAGAGAGCAAGATGAAATTCCCTGTGTAAGTAAGAGCACTTGTCTCCAGTCACAAGCGGTAGATTTTATTGTAAGTTCTCTACACCAGGGTGAATGAGCAGGTAGGCTTGTTCTTATCTGTCTTTACCAAAAAGACCTGATTTCTAATACTACAACAAATCAACAAAATTTGTAGTTGTGTACTCAACAGTCAAAAGAGATGAGATTGAGTAATCAAGATCCATGTCTAGCATTTTCACACAAACGTAATGTCCTATGTCATCATTTATCTCATCTTGTATGTGCATAAGAGGAATTTTATTCATTAGTTTTCAGAACACAGAAACTTAATGAATATTATTTTGTAAATGAAAAATTTTAGTGGGTTTTTTTTCGTTTTGTTTTGTTTTGGTTTGGGTTTGTTTTGTTTTTTTTTGGGGGGGGGGTGGGGTTCTGGATTTGCTTCAAGCTGCTGCTTCTTAAAACACAAAAATACTCCCTTTTTCCCCAAGTCCAGCTGGTGGTTTATCCAATAGGGAATTGAGGTTAGAGCTGTCCCTGGTATCTACTTCTCTTTCTTCTCTTTGATGTAGAACCATCATCTTACTTTTTCTAGCACTCTCTCCAGTGCTTTTTTTTCACATACACACTCACACACACACACTGCTCATTTTTGTTCTGTTACTGTTAGGTAGCCTTGGCCCCCTGCCTGTGGTACTTTTGTCTGTGTGTATGTTTTCTCTGGTTTCTGGGAGATAACTTTCTTTTTTCCCTTCTAAAGCATTTCTTTTTGAAATGCCTGTGAGAGATGATTTTTTTTTTTCTGCTGTAAATCATCTCTCTGTAGAGTCAAAGCCTATCTGCTCTTTTAACTAATCTTTCATCTTGCTGTCCTCGAGGGTGGCCTCTACGATCCTCATGTGTTGTGGTGCCCACCAATAAACCAACAAAGAAGTCCCAACTGCTGGTTACACTGAACATTTCCATCCCCTTTCCTAAACCCATTGCCCCCCCCCCCCCCCCCACACACACACCACCACCTCTTTACACAATGACACACCTCTCAAATTTTTTTTACCACTCATATTAGAAATCTTTGATGTTCTGTGGTCATCAATTAAATTGTATTTATCTGGTCATATTTATTATTAAGTCTGATAACTGTGGAAATGCATGACTTTTTTATGTATGTTTGTACGTAAAACAAACTTTTACGTTGAAAATGACAATGAGAGAGACATAACTGCAAAATGACTTAGAATGGACATCCGTTGAATGTGCTGTATAAATTCATTGAAAATGAGAGAGACAGTCGTATGTACATAACTACATGACGTAATATAGATATCAATTGAATCTGCTGTATGAATTGGTTGTAAAACTTTTTGCAATTTGAAATGTAAGCTTGTATGTACTTGAATTGAAGTTCCAACTCCAATAAAAAGAAGACAAAAGAGCACCTCTGGAATAGAATTTGTTTAACTTTGGTCTCTTTCTTGTCCTTGATGGGCTCTCTTCTTTTGTTGTGCCTGTCGTTTTACTTAAAACTATCCACTATCACCTTACTTATTTTAGCATAAATGATCGCCTTACTTTTCCCATGCATAGCATATGGTCGGTGGGAGTCCCTGGTGAGCTGTTCTATTTCTGTGTCTTTCTTTTACTCTGAAGCTATTGTCTTCCTTTTGCCCCTGTTTTTTTGTGTGTCCTGTTTTTGTTGTCCTATTTGCAACTCAGTGGTCTTCCCCTATTTTATATATTTAATATGGTTCACAACTCTTGGGACACAAAATGTAGATGTATTGGATGGGTGGTGTCCATCGTTTATTTTTATTTGGAGATGTATTTATTTTTTAGTCTAAATCATTTCTCTGCTACCTGTGGTTTAATCTGTGCTCTGTTTAAAGTTTTCTAACATCTGACTTTAACCCGCGGCCTCTTTATGACCCGTATGTGTTGTTTGGGCCATAAAACCCCCAATAAACAAATATAATTGGAGGCGTCCCTGGTACCTCTTCTACTTCTGTTTCTTATCTTTTACACTGAAGCTTTTTGTCTTACTTTTTCCCCTACTCCTTTCTGTCCTGAGTCCAGTTTTTGTTGTCTTGTTTAGGTTA
>JBCIKM010100893.1:6388-24637 GCA_039654465.1 Melibe viridis | reverse complement strand
AGTGAAAGAAAAGAAACAGAAGTAGAAGAGGTACCAAGGACGCCTCCAACCTCAATTCCTCAGTGGACAGACCACAAGCAAGGAAGCGATTTTTGCAAATACTTTGAAAATAAGAGTGAAAACCCAATCCCATTACAAAGAAATGACTAAGTTAAAAAAACAAAAACAAAAAAACTTAACTACTACATCCTAGTAAAGCACAATGTGAGAGCAATATGATCCAGTGATACTAGAACAACTTGTTTTGCTTAAAAAAGCCTTTACCTTCCTAGGACAACACTAAGAAAAGACATTCAATGCTTGAAAAACTATTGACTAAGCAAGAGACCTAATATCTTGCAGTTGTGGGTGTTCAGTTCCTGACACTGTTGGTTAGGTGGCTCAGTCCTTACATCAAATATGGTAAGTGAGCACATGGGGTAATCTGCTATCTTGTATCCTGACACTGTTGGTTAGGTGGCTCAGTCCTTACATCAAATATGGTAAATGAGCACATGGGGTAATCTGCTATCTTGTATCCTGACACTGTTGGTTAGGTAGCTCAGTCCTTACATCAAATATGGTAAATGAGCACATGGGGTAATCTGCTATCTTGTATCCTGACACTGTTGGTTAGGTAGCTCAGTCCTTACATCAAATATGGTAAGTGAGCACATGGGGTAATCTGCTGTCTTGTATCCTGACACTGTTGGTTAGGTAGCTCAGTCCTTACATCAAATATGGTAAGTGAGCACATGGGGTAATCTGCTATCTTGTACTTTAGTTCAGAACATTTCCCTTCGACGACAACATCACATAAGGAATAAAAAAAAAAATACGGAACATAGTATTTCCACTGTCCAACCAAACCATCAAACACAACATTAAAGTTTGACAGATATCAAAAGAACTTGAAGAAGCCGGTTATTCCTAGACACCAAAAATTTGATTTAAATAACAACAAGCACACAATAATAATAAACAACATATTTTACACAAGCTCAACAAATTTTGAAATCTACATTGAGGAATGTAAAAGTAAGATTTTGAGCTTTGACAAATCACCAAAGGGAAATGTTATGTTACAGTAGCCAACAGCCCCCAAGACAGAAAAACCAACCCAGTGGATGCAGTCAACGCAGTCAGCATTCACAGTCATATTTATTTACAAGAAATCTTACGACATTCATTGCTCTCCAAATCGCAAATTGAGTTTTCAAGAGCTCAGAGATAAAGAGCATGTTTAACTGTTTATCAAGCAGAGAACAGACAAATGAGAGGACACAAAATAAATTGCTATAACATTAATGACATAGTTTGCTCTGAGAGATGTATAAATAGTAGCTTTAGAGGAAAAGTGTTTCGAAAGACATTACAAAGCAGATGGCAAAATATGTTCACCATAGTCTCTCTCTGATTAAAAGAAGAAAAAAATACATAATTGAGAAAAACTTCTGTTGATTGACATAGGTTTTAAAACCTGTTTTTACAAAAGGAAATTTAAATTTAACTCATATTCAAAGAAGCATAAAAGTCATGAAGTCAATTAGTGGAACCATCAACACCCATCTATTTTCTATTTTGCAAACAGAATAGATGTGAAGACTCATGTCACTAACCTTAGACTTCTGAAGGGGAGTGAGGAAAAGCTTCCTCTGCCATTGTTAACTTTAAACTTGAATTCTGTGACAGCAAATCAAATTCCAATATGATTGCAAGACAGCAATAAGCATCGGTTTAGATAAGGTGGGCTGGGTTAGGGGCATTTATTTTTTTTGTTTGTTTTGTTTTCCTTGGGTCATGGCACTCTCATATTTTTTATTGCATTCCAAGGAGCTTTTGTCATTTTGATAAGAAGACATTTTTAAAAACATTTCTCCCACGTCTCCTCTATGAATCTACCTGTGAGGAGAGAGGAGAGGTTAGATGAGGCCAGGAGCTTCTTACTCTGATCATGCATTGCCCATTACATGATATGACCATTTATCTCCACAGAACCAGTCAAGATTTCATAACAAGCATACTACCAAAACTAAGCTCATGTGCAAATTTTTTAAAACAGCAACAGCCAAAAAAAAAAAAAAAGGATCAAAATAACCTTACATTTGACACAGAATTCAATTGGCTTTTTTTAAAACATTGCAAATTCCTGAACCCTTTTTTTTAAACATCACAAATCCACTATCCCAAAGTTCTTCTTTTCCAAACATCACTAATTCCAGGTCCATCAGTTCTATATGGCCAAGAGATGTTCAAGATCATAAAGGTCCTGCATTGCATCCAAAAATCTACTCACGGCAGCATTAGTGAATAGGCAATCCTTGCTTACAACACAGGAGAGCAAACAATAGCATTCAACCTTTTGTTCGCCAAGTGCAGGAGGAGGAATGTTAGAAGCAAGGTATAACATGACTACAAGCAGTTTGATAGTCTCAGTTTGAAAAAAAAAAAAAGAAAAAAAAATTGTTTATAAGGGTTGCTCAATTCAGTGTTCCACTCCATCATACAGTCAAGACTCACAAGTTAAAAGATTAAGAACCTTCCATTTTTTTATATTGACAAGCCTTCATTATCACATTCTCAACTGTTTTGTGTTCTGTCCGAGTCACACAGTTATCATCAAGCTGACAGTACAAACAGGAGGGTTCAGGTTTGGTGGCTATGTATAATAGACAAAAGGTTTACACAAATAACAAAATACTCTGGTCGATTTTCAACCAAGAAGTGAAACAAAGAAATAAAAAAAAGGACGATAAGCTTGTCTATTCTGCACAGGAATGCAGTCAAAACAAAAAAAACAAAAAATGCAACAACTACCCTTCCCCGTGTACAAAATAGATTGGATATTGAAGAATTCTCCTACTCAGTCAATAAACCAGAACACATGCACATGCACATGGACTGAGCGAGAGTTTTATCAGCTCCAATTCTGGTATTGGTAAAACAAAATTTCATCTGGATAGGAGCTATTTATTTCATGACATACAAGCAACCTGTTGATAAAAGGGTAAGCATAAAACGTCCAATACAGAGACCTATACATATTTCTGTCACCGTGTTGTTTCTCAGCATCTTGGAAGTCACAGAAGATTCTTTTTATCTAATCTTCCTTTTGAGATGATCAACACCAATCACGGGACAAAACTTTTGTCTTCAACATAACCTTCAGCAAATAGAAAAAGTAGATAAAAGGGATTGATGTCCCGTGGTCTACCTTATCCACCTTTCTTCAAGACACAAATCTAGGAATTGTCTGATGTCATTCCCACAGGCCCTCCATCTTAATGAAAGAAGACTCCAATTTGTAATTTATGTTTGGCAACTATCTACTACTAAGTATCTTAAGATAACATCCAGATGTTACGATGTTGTCATTGAAAAAGAACAGTCCCGTTGCTTTTTTCTTTGCCTGAGCACAACCACATTCAACCACAACCACATTTGGTGGGTCTCACTAAGTGAACAAGAATTAGAAAACAAGCTCAAATTTGCAAGAAAATGGCCCTGACAAAGCATGATCAGTTTTTGATTTCATGACCCACATGAATTGTTTTGGAATATCATTTATCTTTCTTCCATTCGATTTAATTTTTTTTGCATTGTTTTATAAAGAAGACAACCTGTATTTAATGTTTCTGGTATTTCTATACAGTTATTTTGAACTTTCAAAAACAAAACACCAAGCAGCCTTAAAAACACCTGATGTTCTGGAGAGCAAGAAGAGATCAGAAATTGAAATTTTTTTCATGAAAAGCAAAGAATTCAAATGTAGGTGCTGTTCCCTATTATACTGCCCAATATGGCCCAGACACCGTTACAAGGGACAAAGAATATTAAATGTCAGATTCTTTAAATTCTAAAACTTAAATATAAGTTTTCTGCTGCTGATATGATTTTATCTTATCTGTCGCAGCACACAGGCTAAACAAGGCAAAGGTTGGTGGTATGACATGTTGAAAAAAAAAACAGTACACCCACAAAACATAAACCACTCACTCTGCTTGAGAGATAAATTTTGACATGATTACTGATATTATCATCATTGGCAAACAGTAGGTGAGTTTTCCCTTGGCGTTCATAGGTCTGGTGCAAAACAACATTGTGGTGAGGTAAGACTTACTAGCTACAGTACAATGGTGCAGAGATACTCAAAATAAATGAAAATTTGTAAAAAACAAAATGAAACAATTTGAAACCATTCACATGATAAAATAAAGAATATGTGTATATAAATATTTCAAAGATTCCAGATTCTGCCTGTAGTCCAAATTCACAACAAATGGAAACCCACCCATTGCATCCAGTATGCAATCAGGTTAAAGAATTAGAAGTAAAGTCAGGTAGAAAATTGAAATAAACACAAAGTGATATAAGCAACATTGTTAAACAAAAGCCATTGCTTAGATTACATTCTGCAATTCTTATGATATCAAGTTGATCATTTTTATGTAAAATACACAATCTTCCTTCCTGTTTTTCATTAAAAATGAAAAGTGCCTCATCATTTCCTTCTTGGTTTATTCTCAATTTATTTTCTGACCCTGATATTGGAAAGCTGATTGCTCTATCTTTTTTTATAATTACCATTCACATTTCGAGGCACAAAAACCACACATTCACAAATACCATTTTTTTTTTTTTAATGTTTCATTTGTAAACATCACTAACAGTTCACAAAGGAAAACCAGATATACAACATATAGGGGGGGAAAAAAACCCAACAAATGAAAAAGTGCTTCAATCTTTGAAATGAAAGCAGACGTACCAAGATGTATGAAAAGAACACAGGCAAAAAAACCCACACAAAAAAAATTAGAAGTGGTATGATTCAAAACCCTTGCATTGACTGATCATTGCGAAATATTCATAAATAGGATGAACAATATGAAGACAGGAATAATAAATAATAGTAGTCTATTTATAGGTTTACAAATACAAATTCCTCAAAATCTTAAATGTTTTAGAAGGTTTTAAACTTTGCTACACTTCAAGTGCAACGACATGCCCATCTATTTGTTGAGAAAAGGCAGTGTTGCATAAAAAGGATGATTTGTCTCTGAAATTCAAAACATCCTCTCCTTTCAATTGAATATAACATAGCAGTGTTTGACAACCTCAACAAGCATATTTCCCACATGGACCACAAAGTTGACTATAAAATAAGAGACTTAACACACAGTCCATTCCATTATGTTAACTCATCTTGTGACGATTTGGTAGGGGATGTGGCAATTCTGAAGACTGGACCAACCCGCATGAAAAATTTGCGAAGTGTGGCTAAAATTTCTGGTTTGAGAGGAAACACGATGGCATCACAGAGCAGAAGGTAGTACTCACTGGAATGGATTAGGAACTGGAGAGAGAAAAATTGATTCATAAAATTTTTTTTAAATACAAAATTTTAAAAAGCATGTAAATGTGAAATAAGTGGGATGTCACTGTAATATAGGTTGAGAAAAATTGTTGGCATCCTTTTTACTTGTGAAAGACAAACCTCTCAGCCCAAAGGCTACTGGGTGGAGTCCCATGAAAAGTGAAGTATCTTGGATGTGTTTTTCTTGTTGGAAGCCACTACCTGGTCCTCAGTAAGGAAGATTAGCTTTTGTTTTGTTTTGTTATCCTTATCCCTTCATATCACCTTATTAGCAGTGTTGGGACCCAGTTCCAAGGAGCTGGGAAAACCTCTGGATCACTAGAAATTAAGACAAGCAGATGATCAGTCCACCGCGCAGCAAGATTAACTAAAAGATTTTATTTGCACTGCCCAGCTAAAAGAACCCTTGGCAATTGAGGACCGAAAAAAGTAGGCCAAAAGAAAACTGTCCAAGCAAAATTTCAAAAATTACATACAAATTCCCACCATTGACAATACCGAGCAGAGTTAAAGTGTCCAATGGAAGAAGAAGAAAAGCCTTTAACAGATGGGAGGCAAAGCAGAATAAGTAAATCATCCTAACTTAGGAGCCGCTTGGAAAATTTTCATTGCTTATCAAGTTATATTTCGGTTATCATAACTTCTTTGTTGCGTTTATTCAACTTAAAAAGTCTATTTCATACTTTTACCATCTCTGTAATTTCTTCAAAGGCTTGTAAAGCAGAACTTATTTAAAAAAATAAATAAATAATTGACGAGATGAACACCCTATTGGTTAATCTATTATACAAACCCCAACTCACCCTATCATCAGGCATCCTCAGAATCCGAATCAGCAAAAGCAGCAGCAAACTGCCCCATGCCTCACGATGGCTGTCGGACTGAAGTTTGAGGAAATACTCCAACGCTTCCTTACACACACTGATGAGATAGAAAATGGAAAACCATAAATGCCATTCTGATAACATCAATATAGAACTGCTCAAAAAATGAAACCAACAAAATCAAAAGGTTTTCAGGAAAAATTAGCTGTCTGTCCTAATACATCTTCATGACCCATCGTTCAGATATTTATTCTTAAAATATGTAACAAGATAATCAAATTTTCCTTAAAATCACTCTAAGTGCGACTATAGATGTCAAAATATCAAGAATCAAGGTTGAAGCAGAAAAGAAAATATTCTACTAACCTGCTTATATACCCTGCAAGAATAATTTTCTGTTTGTTCTTGCTTCGTTAATGTACACAAGTTGAAGCACGACATATGAGGCAAGCTTGAATATGTTTATCTGAGTAATAAACAGAATGCTGACCAAGCAGAAAATGGGCATGGTGCTTTGAAAAGGAGGATTTATGATTTTCCACAAAGAGGAATCAGTCAGTAGTACCTCAACAGTTTCTTCTCCACTTCAGGCCACGCCTCCTTCCTGTTGGGGTCATTGTACAGGCGGAACAGGATGCGGAAGAGGCAGGCCAGGCTCTGCGTCTCCTGCTTCAACAAGTTGGGTTTGGCCTTGCCTTTGAACCCTGGCAGTGGAGGAGATCAAAACAAAAAAATCAAACGAGGGAAAAAGGTTCATCATCAACAATTCATTTTCATTTGATTGTTTTTAAAAGCCTGGGTACAGTTTAAAGAAGAAAACAAATCAAAACAAAACAATTCCAACTTTCGTAGACTTCAAGTTATTTCAAGAACAGGAACTCGACTTTTATTGTCCACCTCTAATGACACTTGAATCTACGAAAGGAGAAAAGTGAACTCTGTAAACCCATTTCGAAGAACCAAAAAAAAAACAAAAACAAAAAAAAATGTTTCATGAAATAGGAATTTGGTTTTAATTTATTTGGCAATGAAGATTGGGTCAATGAATCAACAGACAAGGAGCGAAACCAAAACAGAATAATTCTGTCTTTAGTCCCCATGTTATTCCAGACAAGAAAAAAAAAAGAATATTCAGAACACTTAAATAATTTTTTCGTGATGTCAAACTAAAACATAAACAACTACTGCAGTGGACTATCCACCTCTTTGTTATTCTAAAAAAAAAAACAACCTCTTTGTGTGAAAGACTCTTACCATTATGCTGTAAAAAAAAAAAAAAAAAAATTGAACAAAAGAAAGGCTTGCTCAATAACAAGTAAGGGAGAGCAAAACACACTAAATAAACTGTCACTCACCAGCCTTCCATAAGTTGTTTCTTTGTTCATGGTTGGAATTGAAAGACTTAGCGAACCGATGCGACTGCAGCAAGCAGTCTACAAACATAAGCAGTTGACCTGAGGAGAGATACTGGTACATGCCCTGTGCTTCTCCCCCGCTCTGCTCATGGAACGAGTCTGACAGGGCATCTGGGTCTGACCCCTGAATAAACAAATAAATAATGGAAAAGGTGAAGTGAGCGAGTGAGTAAGAAGAGAACAGTATGTACAATGACTACAACTACTTTATTTTTTACAACATTTTAAAATGTTTTTCCCATGCATGGTACTCTATTTCCTTTTTTTTCTTTAATTAAAAATAAAAAAGACCATAAGTTTATAATTTATAAGAAAAACAGCAAACATGCAGATTCCAATTTATTCATATTTCAGTCTCTCCATTCAATTATTTTCATATTAATTACTTGAGCAACTGCCAAATTTTCTGCATCCTCTCGCCGGCTTGTTGCAGGGAAAAAGACGATGTCATCTATGGTCTGTATGAGCTCCAACTGGACAACACATCGGATGAGAAGCCCTTGGAAAACCATCTGGTCATTGGCTGACTCTACAGACAATAAAACCAAGAGTGTATGTCAGCAAGGATTTGAAAGTTTCTCAGCAATTTAATCTGAACAAATATGAAGGACAAAACCAGATGTAGAATACAGAGTGACAAACAAAAAAGAGGCCTAGAGAAAGAGAGGCAGGTAAAAACAGAAACAAAGAGAAAGACAAAGGCATTGAAAAAAAAAAGAGGCAAGACACAGACAGTGACAGAGAAAGATCATACACAAACAAACAAATAAGACAAAGATGAACAAGGACAGAGTAAAGGGAGACAGAGAGAGAGAAAAAAAAAGGCTTAAACCACAATCATTGTGAGCCACATTACAGACTAAGATAATCTTATCAAACTCAGGGGTGAAAGTCTTCGCCTGAAAGTAAAGGCTTTAATATAGCTGTAAGACTTTAGGTAGGCGTATGGCTGGCACTGCTGGCTGTAGCCAGCGAACTTTCACCCCTGATCCCACCTCTTCACAAGTCTTACTTCTAATCGGCTTCATGTCCTGTGATTCTTGAGACACGATGCTGTTGACACTGGCAATGCTATCCGCCCGACTCACTCGTACAGAGTCTGATCTATTGTCCTCCTGTAAGAATCCACCAAATGTAGAATTGAAAATAAATTCACAATTTGATACCATACATAAAGAGTAGAAAATTTTCAAGAACACTGTCCTTTGAACATCTCTATTTAAATATTAACCCCCTACTTGAATATGCTTGTTTTTTTAGTTACTTTTATGATATTGCCCTCATGTTCATCAAGGTAACAAAAGAAGAGAGCATTTCCCAACAATATTGCTCAAAGAGACTTAAGCAACTTTTTCATAACACTATATGCTCCCTACTACATAAATATTTGAAGATATCAAAGCAAAGGCATACTTGCAAGACCTTAGTTACCTCTACTTTAGCAGAACCCTGGGCATCAGTACCAGATTCTGGTTGCCACGTCAACAATCTGGAAGACAACAATTAGCCATAAAATAATTCTTGACACAAAACAACAGTTTCCAACAATACAATGCAAAAGCAAAACATTTCTTATTCTCTGTGAGCTAAGAAAAAAAATCTAAATGGTAGTAAATAAGGTATGGTTACAACTTGACTTGAGACGACAACCCATACAGAATGTAGAAAAACTACCCATACAGAACGTAGAAATAACAACCCATAGAGACCATAGAAAAAAAAGTAAAAGAATTAAATAAATTTACGGATAAGACAAGTATGAGAAGAGTCAAACTTTTTTCAGAGTTTGCTTTCAAGCAAAATATCCTTTTTTCCTATAGCCCCTTTCATTAAAAAAATGAGCAAGTCCTTACTTGCTCGGAATGGTAGATTTGAAGATGTCCAGCATACAACTACAGGTCTTGTCCCAGGCATCTGATGAGAACTTGCTTCCATTTGAGATCACTAAGTTTTCCAAGCAGTTGGTCCCGGATCTGTTACATTAAGAGAATAATACATGTTAATCTGAACTAATAATGACTCAAGAAAATATACTGCCACTGATCCTATACGTTCATACAATTCATTGCCATCCTTCCAAAGCAGAAAACACAATACACTTAAAACCATTTATTTTCACCTCTCAAAATAAAAAACAAAACCCACACAAAACAATGTGTTACGAATATGTTGTATGCAAAGAACGAAATATCCAACATCCAAGATGCAGCACTCCAAACAAGGCATTCATTAATCATGCCAGACAATGGACTGCAAGATATTCTACAGTGCTTAACACAGAGCTGTGAACATGGACTTCCAACACAATGGGTTTTTTTTTTTTTTACTTATTTGCTATGAACTAAAGAATTGAGGATGGCGAGAAATCTAGAGAAACATGAAACACTGTAAATACACCCAAGTTTTGAAAATTGGGTTTTGTTTGTCTTCAACTAAAAGTTCTCAGGAATTAAATAAAAAGTTCAATAAAATGAAAAGCCAAAACCAAAGCTGTCAATAAGTGCACAAAAGCAAGGAAAAAAAATAAATAAATAAAACCCTCAGGTACGCAAAAAGCAATATTATTCAACTAGCCCTGCTCATCTATCTAGTTCCTTGTGCATCCTTGAGCGTTAAACATACGAATTACCTGGCAAGCTGTTCATTGTCTTGGGCAACACACCACTGCAGCATCTGAAACAGGTCTGTGAGGAGGAGGGGGGACAACTGCACATAATACTGGGAGAAGACATCTATTATGGCATACAGGGCATGGTTGCAAGTTGTAGTCATCCATTCTGATTTCTGATGAGAGGAAATATAATTCACAGGGTTTATTTTTTTTAATTTGACCATGTAACAATATGACAATAACATTAATAAGAATAATGCTAATAATAATTCTAATAATAAAAATTAACTTCACACCAAAAATACTTTTAAAAATACATCAATTGTCATGATAGATAATTCTCACCTCTTTTTTTTTTTATTCATTCCATCACCCCTATTCTGTAAGTAGTTTGCCCTGTTTCTATGCACCTTTTAAATTGCAACCCATCATCTCACTTTGTATGCACACTTTAAATCCTATTGCACACAAATAGAACCTTGGACTCTACTTCACACAACTCTACTGATCCTTGCTTTGTCTTTGAGCTCCCTCATCATATATTCCTTTTAGAATTACATTCATATTCTCTGTGTTTTTTTCATTGAAGGTATGTCATTTTTAATTTCAGTAGACTCTGCATTGGGCCATTAGTCTTTACATTCAAGGCATCTGGCAAATCAATATCACAGATCAAAAGAAAAGATCCAGCCCTCAGCTCCACACAAGACCCTTAACACATGGCCAACATCTGGAGTTTACTTGTTCAACTGTGATGCTCAGATCTCTATTTTCAGCATTGTTTGTAGTAGACTTTGATACTTTCTCCAGTGACAATAATAATAGTAATAATAATAATAATAATAATAATAATAATAATAATAATAATAATAATAATAATAATAATAATAATCACTCTGATCATCATTATCACTGTCATCATCATCATCTTCTACACTTAATCTCAATGCACTGTTCCATTTTCTCTATCAGTTGTGCCTTTCATAGGATGATAATTTGCATAGTCACCCTCTTCTTTGTTCTCTGTCATCCAAAAACCTTTCATATCTATAACTAGTCTCCACTCTTTGACTTTTTTTACATACGTACCTCACTCTGCTGTTCTGGCAGTTTCATGACATCAAAAATGCGAAAGACAATGCGGAACAGGTCCTTCCACCAGTGCGGCTGGAAACTCTCCCCATAGGTTTTCATTATCTCAAACATCACAGTCAGGCCTCTGCCGATATGGAACAAAGCAAAATGTGAGATGAGAGAATGTAAAAAGAAAAAAAATTAAGAATAATATCAGGTGAACTTAGAAAAAAGCGGCAAAATAGTTGGTGCAGAAAAAGAGGAATATTGCAATTTTGCAAGGTCACTTCACTTGTCATTACATCATTCAGGTAAGGCATTCAGAAAGGTCATTTTCTAGTCCTGAGTTGATTAGACTTGTAGGTAAAAAATTGAAGTTCTTATTCTTTGTACAGAGTTATTTGAAAATTTATAAAAAACAAAGCATTCAGCTTTAATACGGAATTATTAATCCCTGCAAACTCAAAATATCAAATCTGTATTTGTGCAGTGGAACACAAAATAGAAAAAAAAAAAAAAAAGACACTTGATAAGAAAATCATGACAGGTACCTCTATGAATAGTATAATCAACCTTAAGCAACTAATCTAATTTATGTGCCATGCTTTTGTTTTTTGTTGGGTTTTTTTTTTTAGGAGGGAGGGTTTTTTTTCTTTTCTTCCAGTTCATACTAGACGATGGTGAAAGACAAAATGACTGACCTGGTCCTGACATCCAGCTTACACCTGTTGATGACACATGAGAGCTCAAACAAGACAGGGAACCAGCCTTTGACCCACACCCGGTCCTCTTCAGGCACGTTGATCTCCTCTCCTGCATGCTCTCGGAACATCTGGTGCATCAGTAATAACAACCATCCATCATTCTACTGTAGGTAATTTATTTTGTGAGTTATTTAGTGCTACTGTTTTGCAGTTAAGCTTCAGATACAATTCATTATTTTGTAAATTTAAATGTAAATAAAAAGGTAATTTTACCTCCCCCCCCCCTTTTTTTTTTTTTTTACAGCCAGATACACAGAATTTTAATCGTATGTTTAAAGAGGGTTGAAAAGCACTTGAGGAGTATTGAAAAATCCCCCGGCCCCCTAAAATAACAATTTTAAAAAGGAGTATTTTGAATCTATTTCTATCAAAGTCTTTCCTCATATAAATTTGTTCACAAATATAATAAAATAAACAAAGAAATGTATTTCTTTTGCGAATAAAAAAAAGAAAAAAGTATTTTTGCTTTAAGGAAAATATCCATATTTAAGGCATGAACTTGCTACGTCCTCACGTTTGGTTTTTCAGCCACATATTTGGCACAATTCCTGATCAACCTTATCGCCTCCATGCTTGTGTCAGGAAAGGCAGCATTGCAGGCAAACTCAGATAAGCATTTGACAGCGTCTTGGAATGAATCAATAATGGCAGCAAAGTGCTTCTCAAAAATATTCACTGTAAAATCAAGAAAAAACAACAGATTCAAGTTCAAAAGTTAAATTTTATGCTATTTCATTCAAACCAAAAAAAAAAAAAAAAAATGAGAAAAATTTCCTCTTCAAATACTTCTTAGTAATCAAAGGCACAGCCTTATTCTATATCATGTGTTCCAAAAGGAATTAATTGAGCTTAACTTAAAAAAAGAATTTATTTTCATCACATGACACAAAGAACCAGGAAAATAAAAATTAAAGGAAAATGGTCTTCAGGTTCTGTTCACATTGTCTGCCAGGTGGTACAACTAGTTATTCCAGAACAATATGATTTGAAAGACGTAGGTCACGTAAGGAGCCCACTGCCACTTACAGATAATTTTCCCTGTGGTCTGGAAAGACAAGTCCACAATGCCTTCATCAAGATCTGAAGCAGCCAGATGGAAGACGCTGAAGATGTTCTTCCACCCAGACTTGATATTGGCTGCCTGTGAGTTGACCATTTGTGCCACACATCGCACTACCATATCACGAATGGCTGGAGACCTGTACAACAATGATAATAATAAAACTTTATTGTCCGTTTCAGGCAGCTCATATTCTGTTCACAATTGTTGTCATTTTGACATATAAAAGTTCAAAACATAATTTCGTAATAAGTACAATGCACAGTCAGTACAAATAATTAAATATGAAAATATATGTCCACCAAGTAATTTACCCCTTAGAAAATAATAGACATTTTGAAAATGTCATTACATACAGTGTGGAAAAAAAAAAAAAAAAGGTCCCAAGCTATGACATACATTTTTCCAAAACTAAGCCATTTCTCATAATGTTTGACACCTGACTTGATCAATTATATTTCAATATTGTGGCACAATTTTGAAGCAATCCATTCAAAACAGAATATAATGCACTTTTTACCAAAGAGTCTCCCTAAATACAATCTCATAACACGAATTAGTACGTCCTTTGACTCACAGGTGTTTCATAGGCCTGCTTTTCTTCGTGATAATTCCTTGTAGTCGCTTCTTCCTTGATGCATACTATGCTCAGTGTCACAACATCCCGGAATACGATCTTTACATTCATTTACAGTAAATTTTTCTTTGCTTCCTGAGTAGAGCTTTTCAGAAAACAAATCCCATATCACATTGTCCACGGGATTAAATTCTGGTGGTTGGCAAGGCCATTCATCTTTCCCAATGAAATCAGAAACATTCTCAGAAAATGTTGAGTAAGACTAAGACACTAATGTTTGATGGTGCCAAATCCTGCCGAAAAATGAAATCTCCTCGTGGATAAAGTTAACAGTTTGGCAATAAATGTTCTGTACAAGTCTTGTTCAACTTTGAGAGTTGACCTTAGCCGTTTTGTTTAGTGTCAATGAAAGGAAGATCATTTTTTCCTTTCAAAGAAATTCAAGCCGAAACCTTAACCTTTTTTAGAAAAACATTGAGGCCTCAAAGTAAAACATCCGGACAGAACTGAGCCTAGGCTGTGAAAGCCATTCAAGGATCACAGATGAAAATCGATACATAATTTTGGAAACAATGATATGCTTTATTTCACAGCATTAAGTTTAAATTATTATTATTCATTAATTAATACATGTAGAGTAATCAAATTTTGCATACACAAAATTAAATGTATTAAACATTTATGTGCCAAATTTCATGTAGATAGTACAGTGCTTCTATCCTAATCAGTTCTGTAGTTTGGGGAACCTTTGTTTTTGCCTCACCCTACATTCTCCAAAAGCACAACCCAATCAATCACTTCCTTCCAAACTATCTCACTCATGAACCATATAGTGTTTTGTCATTGTTGTGTTAACAAGCTGAGTGACAGCAATAAATTTCTCATTGAAAAAAATCGGCATCAAAAGTCTTTAAATCCTTCAACATTTAGCAGCAAAAAAACTTAACCAATCAATGAAACTTTATTCAAAGACAATTTAGAAAATATGGGGTGAAGAAAGGATGTAAAAATCTATACGTCTAAAACATAAAACACTAAAATATAAATATCTCAGAAGTGAGATTTTTATTTTGCAATTTTTTTTCAAATCTTACTTACTTGTTCCTCTTCATAATATGTTCAAAAGGCCGCAAGAAATCTTTCTGGAACCTGAAGTTGGCAAACTCTCCTTTCTCAATAAACTTCATGGACAACTGGCGCAGTGAATCAACAGCAAAGAAAGCGATGTCTTCATTAGGATTGCAGCCAACCTGAAAAATTCAGTGGAGAAAAGGAAAAACGTGTAAAACTTAAAAAACAGAGAAATCTGAAGATTAAAGAGTTAAAAGTTCTTTCATGATGCAGATTTTTTCCAAATTATTAACTGGTCTACTAAACCTGTAAGCGTTAGCTGTCTTTTTAAAAAGAAAATCCAGATCCGTATCAATTCCATTCTCTTTGCAAAACCAAAATACTCAGCTATAGGTTTAAACCTAATAATAGAGTGGATTGCACACATAAATTAATAAAAGTCTGATGCACAGATGGAATTTAATACAGTAAAATACTTATAAACATACTACTTACATTAACACAAAGCAAAATTTGCACTCACCTTGTTGAAATGCTCGCTCAGGTAATGCCAAATCCTTGACCACTGGAGACGGATACGACCCATATTGTAATAGGAAATCTCCACAATTTTTTGCAGACTGAACATTCTAGGGTGGGATGTGCTGGCCAACTCATCCATTGAGATCTGACATAGAGCTTTTGTGAACTCCACTGTGCAACAACAACAACAACAATAAACAAACAAACAAAAACCATGAAAAAATAACAATTCTGGGACATCAATCTCACTAATTGGGCTGTGATATTATGCACAGTGAGGAAAGGGACCAAACTTAATAAATTTTGTTTCCTCACAGTAATCTATACAGAGTTAAAGCATGACAAGAATCTCAAGGCTGTTGTGCATCGCCCGCATTACTTAGATGGATAAAAGAAAAACATCACAAACATTAATTCAATTCAATCAGATTTTTCACACGAGCAGTGCGCTCACCAATTGCCTCTCCATCCAGCTTGACTGAGCCAGTGAAGATTCTGTCCACTGCCACGACCACACTCTGGGAACTAGTTTCTCCCACAGTTTCCTGGAAAGTGGCAAGCCGCTGGCGGTCAAGGCTGCCAAAACTACCTTTAACTATTGCTGGTGGATAGAAAAAGCAAAATATAAATTATGTAAGGAAAATTTGAAACTTTTTAAAAGAAAATTCCTTTTTAACAAAGTTAAAAATGTGTAAACCGACTGTGTATTAGGCAGTGAGGGCGGAATCTGAGTAATAGGCATAGTAATTCATTTCAAGCTTAAGCCAAATATGATTATCTGTTGCTTAACAAACTCAGGAAAAAAAAGTCCCAGATGTACTTCTAGATGTAATTAGTCATACAGAGCTTAAACCAAACACATAAGTCAAATTACATAGTGTTTGGCTTCAGCCTGTACCACAGCACTTGGAAATATGTAATTTCTAATGCAACAGACCATTGCCAGTTTGAGAGACTCATCCTTACATACCATCAGAGTCATGAGACTCCATAGGGTGATGGGAATGGTGTAAGTTATTGCTGGTGACACTCGCTATGTACTTAGTCTTCACCCCAGTGCCAATCAGCTGGGCAAGTTCCAGTTGAGAGATGCAGCGAAGTATCTGAGAACAAAAGTAGTGTAAATGTTATTCACTCTGTCAAAACTTCCATGAAACTCCTTAATGGGAGTTGATGATGGAACTACTTTGTATACAGCGCGTACAGAGTGAATAGAAATGTAATAGGACAAACAAAAAAGAGAGAGAGAGAATTAATACCCAGCACAAACTGTTAACAATGAAAGGATTAAGGTAGGAACTGAGGAAAGTTATGGGGGAAAAAACCCAAAACATGGCACACATTGTGTCAGAGGAGGACTTTCAGGTGTACAAGTGATAACCCACCTATAAATCTTAATTCTCCATTGACACAAAAGATATGGATGAAAAATAGAAAACCAAAAAAAATTCGTTACAGAGCATGATTAAGCAATTTTAAAGCAAACAAAAGAAACAAATTTAAGCATGATGAAATTAACAATTTCCAGGGGGAAAAAGGGTCCATTCCAAACATTCCACACGCTCACCTCAAGCCATGATTTGCCCAAATAGTTGCCATCTGTGTGAGCCACAGAGATGAGCGTTTTGATTGTGTCTATGTTTTTTGTTTTCATCTCAGTCATCGGGGTGACGCAAGTCAACAAGGTGAAGCGGGATAGAGCCTGCACATAGGCATCTCTCTCCAGCTAGAAATGGGATGAAAATAATATATACAGAATTCAAAGACATTACGTTATTTCAATTGCAAACATTTGTAAACACTATCTTCTTGGCATATCAAAATTATATCAACAATGTTTACCAAATAAACAGCACAGGGAAAAAAAGAATACAGTATGAAAAAATAAAATTAAAATTTACCTCCATATGAAATATACAAGATATGCGGACAGCACATCGGATCCCATCCAGACACAATAAAGCAATCTCATTATCGTCACAGTCCTGCAAGCCCACACTGAAGGCAGCAAGGAAAGGTGTCCATGCCAACTGGTGAAATAGAAATAAATATTTACTTCACATTTAGAGGTGATCCGAAATAGCTACAAAGGACAATTCTCCAATAAAAATCCAATACTTGTAGCATTTCCTTTTCACCTGCTTCAATTTATTATTATCTCAAAGTATTAGAAAACCAACAAATGCAATCGATGACTTCAAATTCAAAATCTGTGAAAAGTCAAAACATTCCTATCTTTACTTTTAAAGCTAAAGCAGTCAATTTGTACCATCCATCCATAAGGAGTTTGCAGGTCCTTTCATTATCACCTTATCACAAGAAAGGCTGAAAAAGATTTGCATTTTAAATAAATAGATAGCAATTTTTTTTTAAAAATTAAAAATTTCACCTTGAACATGGGCCGCACATGTTCTTGATGTGTGGCACTGGTGAAGCTTGCTTGCAAATGGCTGACACTCTCCATCAAGGCTTTGGCCGTCTGTGCCATCTGCTCCATCTCCACGTTGTACAACAGCTTCCTTTGCTTGTCTGATGTGATGTCTTCTGGGAAGGATCGAATAGTTCCCACAATAAAAAGGACCATTTTTCATACTCAACTGGTTTCAGTGTGCTAAAATGAAGCATGATGATAGACAATAATTCATTATAATAGTCGTAACATCCCGGACTCTTGCTTGTCATCAAGGGTCCAAACCAGACCTCAACACAATCTGAAAGACTACAAATCATGTTTTTTAAATCCCTAAGGTGTACCTAAAAGAGAAATGAAAAGCCTAAAATTGCAATTTAGTTTCAGCTTTTAAAATTCAATTTCACAAAAAAGCCGATCCAAATAACTCTGACCCTATTAAGCCTTTAGATAGTTTTTCCCAGCATCTATTTCAAGAAAGTGGGAAAGGAGAGAAGGGGGGGGGGGGGGGGGGGAGAGAGGGGGAGGGAAACGGACTCCACAGGGCAAAAACCATCAGCCCTTCGTA
>JBCIKM010100783.1:0-14444 GCA_039654465.1 Melibe viridis | reverse complement strand
TCCAAAGGGAAAAAAAAAAAAAAAAAAAAAAAAAAATTGCCAAAAAAACCCCCCCCCCCCCCCCCCCCCCCCCCCAAAAAAAAAAAAAAAAAAAAAAAGGAGAAAGAAGAACAAACTTGGTACTCTTCAGAACATTGAGTCTGAAACCCTTAATCAGAAAAAAAGTTGATCAAAAAATGTCATCAACTCCTATTTTTTCTATTGAGTAAATCAGTT
Organism: Melibe viridis; assembly: GCA_039654465.1. Taxonomy (NCBI): domain Eukaryota; kingdom Metazoa; phylum Mollusca; class Gastropoda; order Nudibranchia; family Dendronotidae; genus Melibe; species Melibe viridis. The sequence continues at coordinate 14,228 of JBCIKM010100783.1, read as the reverse complement.
GGGTCCACTCTGAAATTTAACTCCAGTTTTGATCCATCCAGGTTCAAGAGTCTTAGAGTCTTCTTTTAAGAATTTAGCAGGATGTCCGCTTTCGTGTCTTTATTCTCTACCCAGCACTACTACGAGTTTAACAAATTGTGGTATTTTTAGACGTCCGCGTTAACTTGCATCATCTGAGACCAGCAGCCTCTTCAAGTTCCAACAAACTTATTTACATACAGTAAGTCTTCATCCACGTCAGTTGTATTTGTAATGATCATTTTTACTAAAATATTAATTCTTTAACGGGTGAATTTTTTTTCCTGGTTTTCCGGGAATTTTTTTTTTTTTTTGTGCTACTCAAGAAAGTGACTGTGCCTTCAATATAATCGTTTTTGCAGCTTGTGTTTGCATGAAGTCTATCATGTTGTATACCATTTGAAAGGGAATAAAATCATCTATAAGAGGAAGAAGAATCTTTTTAAATAGAATATTGGGGATAAACATTATTTTGTTGAGAAATAGATAGAAAAGGGGGGAAAAAAAACCCACAAATTCTTCTCGGTACTTGAACTCACAATTACCCGTGCTAGTATCATGTTAAGTGATTAAGTGACTAACTATGGATTGAGGTTAAAAGGTACTAACCGAATGATAAAAAAATGAAAGGAATGAAGTGATGAATCCAAAAAAGGCTGCAGGCCCTCAGCCTAAGGCCAAGTACCTGCAAGCCACCCTTGCTCTGGCGTCACAGAGCATGGAGGGAGGACCTTTGTCAGCCTTAGATGGTAATTGTTTAGGAGAAGGACACTCCGAATTCAAACCATGGATGGATAAGACTCATTAGCTCAGCAAGGCCACCTATCTAGGAGTGAAGCTCCAAAATCAATCCTGGCCCTCCAAGTCTGGGGCTTGGGCAGAAGGCCAACAACCTATTCATGGAAAAAGCGATACATTACACAAGCTACAGACGTTATATTAGAAAGAGATCAGTGGGGAGTGAGAAATGCCAACAACGGCTTTATGACGAAGATGGGTGAAGCCTTTGGGAAGCTCACCGTCCGACTAGTTCTTTAGCAACCCGCAAAATCACCCTTACCATTTGACGCTGGAATGTGAAGACAATGTATAGAGGAGGAGTGGCGGCACAGATTGCAAGAGAGATGGAAGAATATAAGAGGAGACGGAGATGGTGTTGGATTGGCCATGTTTTAAGAAAGAATAGGAATGAAGATTGTGTTGTTGCCCTGGGATGGACCCCTGAGGGACGCAGGAAGAAAGGGCATCCCAGAATGACATGGTGGAGAATAGTGGAGGTGGAAAAAGATAGAACAGGCTGGGCAACGTGAGAGTCAGCATGATGTGCAGCTGCAGACAGAACTGACTGGAAAGATAACGTCCAAGCCTGATGTGCCTCCTGGGGAGGCACAGAGAGAATTAAGGTTAAGGTAAGACCTCAGCCTTCTTGAGCCCCATATGATGATGATTTGATAACTAACAAGTCAGACTTGTAAGTCTATTGTCATGAACAGTAACAGTTAAGCCCAATCGTTTCTTTCTCAATTTTGTCATCTTTTCTGACAGCGCGCTGTGCTGACTGGAATGTATTTTTTTATGTTTCAAACAGTTGATCTGGTTGAGGTCAGAGTCAGCACAATGATAGTGCAGTGATAAAGAAACTTGCACTCAAACTCTCAAGTAAATGAAGTTGATAGTTTGGGGGAATATAGCCTGCTGAAAAAAAGGAGTGTAATTTTTTTGGGCTCAGTATAGATGTCGTAAAACTCATAAGCTTGTACCAGCAGATAGATAGTGGGATGAAGGAAAAGAAATGATGAAATATGAAGACATTGAAAATAGCTAGACAGCAAAGGAGTTAATCTTGGACATAAATTGTTCATTTGAAAGACAAGTTACGTTCAGACCTCGTTAAAATGGTAGAGGAGGCCAAGGATGAGGAGGAAGATGAGGTGGAAGAGATTTTGTCATGTGGGTCTCTTACAGTCAATAAAGCATTATGTTCCCATAAATTCAGGTTTTCGTTGAAGTGATGATGGAGAACACCAGTCCTTGAGGGGGAGCTGAAGATAACCATCTGAAAGCACAGAAAAAGCAAAAAAACTTTTTAAAAAGAGCACCTTTCCTTGAAAGCACATCAGTTCAACTTCAGTCTAAGCATCAATGGCTCAGTGGTTCACATAACTCGCTAAATAGAAGAGTCAAGCAATCACGGTCGTGGCTAGTGTCTGAGGTGGTGTCGCTTCCCAGCTCTGCTGCCCCATATATGACCTCTGACCATTGATGTTGCGCCCTCGGGTAAGACACTTTACAACACTTACCTCCTCCTATCAGAGACAGATGTAGAGCTCAGAGGTCCCCCTGGTGGTTTTAAATCAGACAATCTTGTCTCTGTCCAAAATATTTTAGCACACCTAACACTAACAGGCATTTTTTCTTGTTGGTTGTCAGCTAGGGATATGTATAATAAAGTGCTTAGACTATGCTGATGACCATGAATGAATAAGCACTAAATAAATGTCCATGTTTCTCTCTCAAACCCCTGTGTCTAAATCTTAATAAATATGCATTCACCTATATCTATCATTCTATCATTCCTTCTATAAAATCAACCCGGGAGATTCAGGAAAAAACAACTTGCACATCTAAATATAGACTTTGGGAGATCAAACAGAAAAATATAAACATAAGACTCATAGAAATACCTAACAAATAAGCCAGTGATAAATTGATAAATATAATGTATTGGTGTGGCATGAAGAGAAGGGTGAGGCAAAGCCATAGAGAAAGGTAAATAAATAAAGAAAAGAAAATGAAAGCCACAGAGAAAGGTAAATAAAAAGGAAAATAAAAGTCTCAAAAAGTCAGCCACCTTGGCCAGGACTCAAACAAAGGATCTCTGGGTTGCTATCCAGCACTATAGGGCAGAGGTTCCCAACTTTTTTCCCCTACAACCCCCTAACTTTAGGCTAAGTTAAGGAACCCCTGCTCTAGCGTTTATCTACAAAATATATGACAACCAAATCTTATTTCAAGGACCTGTAAAATGGATCGGAAGGGCAAACATTGGCCAACATTAAAATACCATTTCAGCTTTTTTTGTTTTGTTTTTGGTTCAAATTCTTTCAGACTGTTGTAAGATCTAGTTTTTGAGCCTTTGGTAATTCAAGCAAACTGGTCACATGATCTTAGCTCCACTAAAAGAATTATATTATTATTATTATTATTATTATTATTATTATCATTATCGTCATTATTACCAATAAACCTCACCCCATTGTCTACCTACCTGAGTGATCTGGAAGTGCAACTCTGTTGTCTGGCTGCCCAAATTGGCACGGCTGAAAATTTTTTCCCCAAAGCTCACATGCGAGACCTGAAGAGCAAAGTTACAAAGCAGAAGGGTTCTCTCACAACACAAAAGTTCTGAGATAGAGCAACGAGACAAACAAAAGGGACAAGTATAGCACTACCAGCTGTGGCAACACTCCCCTCTCTCGTCAACGTGTCTCACACATAGCACCCCCATCAACACCGTTTTCAAGGCACTCCATAAGGACTTTGTTACATCCCCTCCGGTCAGGCTTGAATACATTTTTTGGACAAGGACAACATTGTTCTCATGGCCAGTGTTCAAACACAGGACAGGTGAAGCAAATGAATTGGACAGGTGAAGCAAATGAATAGGAGTTTTTTGCCTCAGAAAACACTTCAATAACAAATACATGCAGAGTTCAAACCCAGCAAGGAAATCAAAGCCTCACTAATTGAGGCAAGCTGACCATGCCAGGAAATTTGGACACAGATACTGAAGACAAAATCAGAAATGAGAAATGCTGGCAGCCACATCACATCATTTGGCATTGAAAGGTAAAAATAGAACACAAGGCTTGCTAGGAGACTAAATAAAACTGACTCGACATCATCAAAATGGCAAATGCCAATATCAGCTGGAACACCATAGCTACCCGACAGTAATGTTAGGATATTTTCAATCATTCATGCAGATATTCAGTACAAATGATTTTTACCCTTGTTTCAAAATGTTCTCTTTCAACTTTTTTTCTAGATATTTTTTCCCCCCCATCAATGACCCATGTTTCATATCTGCAGTAATTTCATTATGATTTCTAATGCCTGATTGGCACATTGAATTTTTTCTTTCTTCTCTCTAGAAGGAGGGTGTAAACTGGAATATCAAAGCAAGGTTTTGTAAATCTAAGCTGAATCTAAGGGACCAAAAAGTGGAGAGTGAAAAACTGACGCAAAAATTGTTTTTTCAAATTATGAGAGAAATAATAAATGCTTGATAGACGCATGATGTACAATTCAAACGAAGATAAAACTCACCATGAGAGCAGCACAGGTATACTCACTCTTCCGGCACCTCTTTTCAAAGAGAGAATAGGTGCTGACTACCAGAAAAGAGCATGTGCTCTTTTTGGTCGACCTGGTACCGCGAGAATGGTCACTGTTGTCTGGAAAACAAAAGACCAACAGAGAAGAAACAGTAATAATTTTGTAAGCCATAGAATAAAAGTAGCATAGAAAGCTGTGCTCTTAGATAAATTGGAACAGTAGATTTTTGTGCATACAAATTTTTTAAAATCATAGTCTACTGTGTTCTGCTAAAATGCTGATTCTTTACAATAACGAAGCAGTGTACTTGTCTCCATTTTGTTTGTTTACAACGAACGGTATCTCGCATCTCTGCAGCTTGTAGTCTCATGTGGCTTATGCTAGAAAAAAAAAAAATTTATTCTCTGAATTTGGGGCTGTACCTTATGGTTGGGAGCAGCTTATAGTCCGGGAATTACGGTGTGTATTGGAAAATATATTTTATATCCCTTTGCATGGGAATCTGGCGGGTGGGGTAGAGGGGGGGGGTTGAAATAATCAATGGCAGGGCAGCTTAAGGTTCAACACACTTATGCTGTCTTTGTTGGACTGTCATTGACAAGGGCTCTAGGTGACATTGGGAAGTAAACAGCACCACTTTCAAAAGAATGAAAAGAAATAAAGAATACTCTGATAATCTATTGATGAAGTACAAAGAGCTGTTACCTTTTAAAAAATGTATAAGCGTATGTAATACACAAGTAATAATAACAATATTCCTGATGTGTAGTACACTACAAACTGTTTTCCAGCCCAGTCATGAAATGTCAGTTGGTATACAGTAATAATATAACTGTATATGTCACATCTGATATATGGACCATTAGAACCGACTGCGTTGCCCAGTAAAAAGTTAAAATACCAGCATAAGGAATTCAATCTGGTTCAACCTCAGTTCACATGGGAACTCAACCTTGTTACTTGTAAATATTTCACGGCTGTCAAAATAAATTAGTTAATAAACTGTGTAACAAGGAAAAAGTTGAAAAAAAACCCCTCCAAAACTTGTTTTCTTACTTTTTTCAGAAGATTCCAAGTTTTCACCAAAATACAGGGAATGGTTGGTATGGTTGGGTGGCCTTGTTGAATTACTGCCACAGAAATGCCTGCCATGTAACAAGTGGAAAATTTAAAAAGGTTAATCAAAAAATCTTCACACATCAGAGCAGTTAATCCATCTAAGATGGTCTGGGTTGTGAAAATGGTTCAGAATAATGGTATTTTGATTATCCTCCTTTCTTGGTGCTTCCTCTCGCTTGCTATTTCAGCACAGTAACAATAGTTGGTGAAAATTGAAATGACAACGTGGCCAGTTAATGATAAAATGGTACACATAAACTGCCAGTGATAGGCTAGTGATTGGTAGATGGTCATAACATTTGAAACAAGAGTGAGAGTCAGCAATTTTTTTCAGACTGGTTTTGCCCAGCACTCAGCTCGCCATGTGGTAATAATTGTGCAACAGACTCGTTAACACACAAGACGGTGGCTTTAGCAATTGGTGAGCAAGGGCACAAGTCTTTCCCCTTGCATTACTGATTTTTCCTTTTTTTGTTTGTTTGGTTTATTTTTTTGCTTGGTTTATTTTGTTGTTGTTTTTTGTTGTTTTGGGGGGGAGGGGGGCACAGGGGTATTTAGCTATGGTAAAGGGAAAGAAAATTTAGGAGGGAGCAAGAAACCGTACAATGAATAATCAAAGCTTAAGCTCGTTGAATTTGAATGTATTGTTTTCAAACCTTAAGGTGTATTCTTTGATGATATGTTCAAAATGAAAAAGATCCCCTTTCCCAATAAATGAATTAGGGAGCTCTCAATTTTTGCCACTTTTTCACTACAAAAATTCCATTTTTAAAAAACAGAAGAAATCTGGAAAAATAGGTGCATTTCATTTTTAAATGTCACTTAAATAAAAGCTCTGTGTGTATCAAATCAATTGATTCATGACTAAAAAAGACATACCAGTACCTTTTAAATCACTACCGTGATCCAGTACGTTTGGAAAAAAAAACCCAAAGCCATAGAAGTAAAAAGTCTACAAACAGATTGGATATCTTAAACAGATAACCTTTTCAGGGAAACCCACTGGGTGTCTGTTCAATAATATAGAATAAAGAATTAAATAAGAAACATCAAAGGCAAGCTGAAACAATTCATATAAATCATGAAATCATGATATCAGACATTAACTATTATTTTTTATGCCATAAAGATCCTTGATTTCCAATCATTTGTTGCAAAGTTCTAGGCCTATAAGTGACACCTACCATTTTCAGTCAAGAGCACCAAATGCTGTTTCAATGCTTTCTGTGTATTTATCAGCAAGTCAAATGTCACAGAACTTACTAATTTGTCTTATTTTGCTTTTAAGATGATAAATATCATTTACTGGTGTGGCATATTAATAAGTCTTTCTGTAGCCCCAGAGGAAAAAATCCATTGCTAATGTATTTGGTAATATAGCTTGCCAAGCAACAGTTCAACCCCTTCCCAAACTCGATTTCTAGTCTGGTTTCTGAGTGCCCAAAAGTCGTTCGTCATGTCAGTTGACAGAGTCAGAAACAAAAATGTTACCTCATCGGAGAACATAATGTTATCAAGAATGCCTCTACTTAGAATTACACACGCAAACTCAACACATGCTGCTAGTTGATTAAAATTTGGTTACTCGCGTCGTAGTATACAGACTGGCAAAAAAAGACTCCCCACCAATCAAGAGGTGCAATTATTCTTGTGTACAATGTATTTTCTTTGTTGTGATAGTATAATAACATTCTGTTATTACATGAACCCATGTCATAATAAGCAGAGCGCCAGTATTTAGCAAAATTCTTACAGATTTATAAATTTACAAAAAGCTCACAAATAAAAGATTCTCAAGCACTGATCACCTATTTCGGTTTATTGGTCTTTATTTTGTTGATGGAATAAAACGAACTTTCTTTGCCATTTAAACATCTCCTGAAGTGTCCTACCAATTTTCCAGACGTTCTACAACACGGTGGTCACTTGCAATCCTTCGCCAAGGAAATCTAGCTTCAAGCATCCTTTGACTTTACTGCTCCATGCTCAATATTAGTTGCATGGGAGAATGGTCAAAGTACCATAAAAAAGGAAAATTGTTATTGCTTACGTAGACAGGAAAAGTTTAAGAATTTAATGGAAAAAATCCAAAGGAAATTACACTCTGTGCACAAAATTTTACTGCAGAGGTGTTCAAATAAAAAAGCAGTTCACAACATTCAACTCAAGCAATGATGAGGTGATCACAACTTACTGTGGAGACCTGCATTTAATGAGCAGTTTACAAAACATTAATACAAGATTTTGCACGGGTTTATAATTGGGGAGTTTCATAAAAGTCTAAAGGCTAACTTGTCAGGTAACTATGCTAATATGATACCATTGCTGTTCTCCACCTTACCCTCTTCACAGTTTCAAAAGCATAAAGAAGAGCTTCATAAAATTGATAATAAAATTAAACAGCTCACAGCAATAGCCTACTATTGGCTGACTTTCTATTTTTATTTACACTGGACATGCTGATAAAAATGTCCTTCTGCGTAATTAATTTCAGTATATCAGTCATCCCACATTGCTAAGGTGGTATGAAGGGATAAGGGTAAGGAGGAGGATATCAGTCATTAACAAGGTAGGTGACCATTACCATAATACAACAACTCACTACTTTTGTTTCACAATGAGCTCACAATATGGGCAAAACACACCATAACAGACGATACCAGCAATTTTTTTTTTTTTCTATTTAAGCACAGGCTCTGGCATCAGACACTCCTCTCAATCCAGGGAGAAGAATTTATGTTGAAGCCCTCTCATGCTGGAAATGCCCGCATGCCAGCAATCTGGCACACACATGCCTTGGTGTGATTGGGTGCCTGGCTCTGGCTGAATGAGCAGTGTTTCTCAGTGTTTCCCTTGTCCAAAGAATGTAATCACATATGACAGGCTGCAAGCCATATCAAATGTGTGTCCTGTTGCTGTTGGCTGAGAGGTGTGACTGTGTATAATGAAGTACCTGTGGATTGCCATGGTATGGTTGGATGGGATATTAGAGCTACACTGGAGCCACCTCTGTATCTTCACCCTGCTTAAATCTAATCTAACTGAGAACGAAAAAACAGCTCACTGGTTACTTATGTTTTTGAAGCGAGCTCTGGTCATGTCAAGGTAGGCATCAGACATGCGATACATGATCCAGCTGCTGTTGTGGAGGTGTCGACTTTGTGGCCAGTGCAGTCTTGCAGGCTGAGGTGGAGGGGTTGGGAGGGGGGAGGGTTGAAATAATGTTGATATCATGGATTTTGTGCGCATTTGTATGACAAGTGAATTAACCTCATCATATTATTGAATTACAGTACCTGCCACTTTAATCAAGCTGCTGACTCCAATACTATATGTTGCTCTTACCAATTTTTTCTTTATATACTATAAAAACCACGCCCCATCAAGCAAGCTTTAGTATCAAGCATGCTTAGCCTTCCTCCTGATGGTTGCACTTGAAGGAAGCATTGACTTTAATCATTTTTATCCATCAATGGAACAGGTAAGAACATCATGTCCAGTTAATGGGCAAGAGAGGCTTTTTTGCGTGATTCTTATTCCTGTACAATGTTTCTAATTTTTTCAAGTCTTACCTTACTTCTTGGTAGTTACAAAACAGAAAATGCCAGTTTTAATGCCTACATGTTTAAAATTAAAAGCCATCTTATTCCTTGCATCCCGAGGTTTTGGAATCGGGAAAGCATTTGCACTAATATTTGTCTAGGCACAAATTCTTTAATGCTCATTAACTTATAGATTTTGTGAGCGATGGTTCATATTTGCATTGCACAAAGAAGTGGCTAAGGCACTAAAGAGGAGATTGTCATAAACTGAAACAAAACATTAAGCAAGCATACAAAGCAAAGCTATTGTGATTAATCAGGAGAACAAACTACACATGGATACAGAATCATGTTCCTTGATAGGGGTAGGGAAATAATTAACAAAAGGAAAAGCAAGCTGTGAAAAATAAAAATGTATCACACGCTCCACATTTTTTCAGGTTTTAGGAAAACCTGTCTACCTAAGTACCCATCTTCTTCTTCTTCTTCTTCTTTGGTAATACTGAGTACTACTCTCAGTGTGTCATTTCTATCAAGCTCTTTAAAAAAATGCTGTCGAGAGAGAGGATACTATCTAGGGAGAGTTGTTGGTCACAGAAAAAGCCATGCAGTTGAACTGACAAGGAGACCTTAATGAAGTGGAATCACTTTAGCGGGGGTCCTCGATGCCTCACAAAGCTGTTGAAAATAGAGACCAAAACAGCAATGCATTTCTGTCTGATCATCTCCTTGTCAGTTTTTCCAGTTATCAGAGCTTTTGGCATTTATCAGTATTTGTGGCCATTTAGATTAGTGGTTTTTTGTCTGTTTATTGAAGGTTTTAGGGCCCCACAACACACAAGGATCATAGAGAAGCAGAGAGGAAAGTTGATCAAACCACAAATAGCAAAGGGATGATTTACACTAAAAATAAATATCATCTCTCAAAACACAGAGACACTACAAAGAGATGATTTACAATAACAAAAAACATCATCTCTCCTTACAAAAATAACAAATGGCCATCTCTCATGACAGCATAATGGTTCAAGAAGACACAGAATCTTTAAACCCCTTTGTGTACAAAAGTACTCAGTACGTTTAACATGTGACCCTGCAGTCATATACCAAAAGACATGAAATAAGGGATGAGCATTGAGTTGCAAACAAGACAACAAAAATAGGACATCACAGAAATGGGGAAAAAGTAAGACAATAGTTTCACTGTAGAAGAGCCCACCAGGGACACCCGCTAACCACATGCTTAGATTAGTGGTAGAGCAAAACAATCTATTAAATTCAAACTCTATCAAGGCAACTCACCTCCAAGGTGTATACATCTCCTGGCTCATAGATTGTCATTGAAATCATATCGTCTACTTCCAAGTGGCCGTCAACTAAGATCTCTGGAGCATCTGGGTGGGAGGAGTGGCAAGTTAATTGTTGGTTTGAATTTGCAACAGATCAATCAATTTTAATAAGAATGGAATTAGTTCATCTGATGAAAAATGTTCTTGCTATAAAAAATTCCAAGCCAAGAAGCTTGATTTTTTTCTTGGGAAAAAAAAAAAATCATAGCATTTGGCATATTAAATATAGGAGAAACTTTGGGGCTATAAACTTTGGAAGGAGACTTCTCATCTGCGGGAGTGCCAAAAAGCCAGGGACAGGTGTACTGGGTAAAAGAGACCTAATTTCCTCTCTTATACACATCAGTCACTAAGAAAACAAAAATGGAAATTCCTGTCATTGATCCAATGGGCAAATTTGAATTTTAGATCTGTTCCAAGGAAAAATGGAACAAACTTGGAATCGACAGTAGTGTAACCTTTCAACATTCATTTTAACCCTAGAAGTTACACATAATAAATAATGTTGTGACACAGGAGTTTCACATACATGTGACTAGGACTGGAATACCAACTATAATGCTGTTAGTTGAAGAATGAGGTCTATTATACTTGTATACATTTTCAAAAAGGTCATAGAATGGGCTATTCATTGAAATTTGTTTTGTCCTCATATCTTATACAAATAATCAAGTGATCTTAAAAAAGGTAGTCATGGCTATATAGTTTTGAAAAATATAATCCAACAAGTCTCAAGCTTTTAAATAAAGAAATAAACTGCCAATCTAACAAGAAAGTTATAGCTTATTCTGGTCCCTTCAAGAAAATGTAAAGTTTAATAAGTCTTACCCTTCAAGTTTTCCCATGAGAATAAAAATTGAGCGTGATGACAAAAAAATCATTACAAATGAATGAGATGTATGAGAAGAAAAGTCCCACAAATTATTTCACTTCATAGCAGGTGTCTGGCAGTATAAAAAAGTGAATAAAATTATTGAACAGAAAAGTGCCCCATATTTCATTTGTTTATTCAATGTTATTTGTTCATCATCCACATTATAATCTACTTCAGGAATATTTACAACGTTCCTATCTTCTTTTGTAATCTTATAAAAAACATAAGACAAGAATAAATGCGGTGTTTCAGTTCCACTTTCAGAATCCCTTTTATCTGAATCTGATGAAATAATTTCAACATTCAACCCAACATTGAAACCTTCATCCCTGCTGACAGCACACTCAAAACAATGAAGAAGATATTTCTGCAGTCACTACTTTAATGACCATGCAACGTCATCAGTCTGTCTTTCTTTGACATGCTTTGATCAAGATAAATAAGCCCATGACATTAAAATGAAACTAAAAAGACGTAACCCTGATATAAAAATAATAAATTAAATATTCCCAGTACCAATACTACTGGTCAGATCTAAGCTTTTCTTCGCATTATTACAGTTATGTAAACAGCAGTTCATAGCTGGGCTATCAGATTGAGCCGGTCACTACAGAGGCAAACACTGTCACTTCTAGGGTTAAACAATAGTATGAAGAGGCAACTGGAATAAAGTACCTTACCCAAGGGCACAATGCCAATCGCAGTAAGGAGAGTTTATCTCTTAGCAAGTTTAGTTCACACTGAGGCAATCTTCATGCAATGATTTACTATTTTCATTAGTTAGGATAAAATATCGATCTTAGTTTTGATCAACAAACCAGTGAGATGTCCAGTGAAAAATCGATTCACATCAATATGGAACCATGAGAAACGCCCATCAGCCTTGACGAGCCTGGCTTCAAAATCTTCAGCCAGAACATCTGTTCCAGGATTCAAAACAGCTTGAAAACTTCTGGAGACAGAGGAATCAAACAAAGAAATGTCGGACTTATAATCCAACACAAAAAGGTACATTGGAAATACTCACAATTGAGGGACACTGGAATTCTAATTTCATAATCAGATAATTGAAACATTTATAAGCAAAAAGAAACACAATATAGATATGCACAACTTTTTGAAAGGTTACATAGAAAATCACACTTTTGTTAAACTCAGAGCTGCCAAGCAATACGATACAATTGTAATTATTATAAATTAAGATAAAAATTACAATTTTCTGATTGTAATGTCATTATTGCGATTTTTATTTTGGGTTTCAGGCACAAGGGGTGAAAGTTACCAGCCTTCATTTGGCCTGGAAGTATCAATTTAAAGTATACACATGTAAGACTTTAGGCAAGGCAGGGCTGGCAAACTTTCACCCCTGTTGGGCATATACAGTAGTTCTGCTGAAGGAAACAATACTTGTTGCAGAAAACCAACTCAATTCAAGACTAGAGCTAAAATCGAAGAGATACTAATTAATACAAATATAGAACTTACAGTCTTGTGCTGCACATCAGCCAAAGTACTTTAGTTCTACTTCCACTTCTGACAAAGCGGACTAGAAAGATGTTCGATTATTGCTTCTTTTTGAATTTGTTTCCAAATGAGCAAGGAAAAACTAAAAACTTTGAATTAAAATATCCCGTTGACATTACCTGGAATTGACATCAACTGATTGATAATATGATTGGATCTTATCTTTTACTTAAACAATTTTAATTGAACTTTTATCGCATCTCAAGATCTTTGGAGGGTATCTTAGTCGTTTCATGATTTTCTGTTCATCCTTGTTTTGCATGGGTTACTTCTTCCAGTGAAATAAATAATGTATTTCATAGTTGAATTCAAACAACAAGTCCCCTCAATATTGCTATGATTAATACAAGTTTTCCCTTGATTTGATAGAAAGGTGTGATCTATCTTTCTCACAGGAACTTAGACCTCTAGTCAAGATATCTTATTGGCTGACCCCATTTAAGCACCCCAGTAGATATGCACTATATAGATCTTCCCCAATGGGCAAGGAAAAACTAAAGACTTTGAATTAAAATATCCCGTTGACATTACCTAGAATTGACATCAACTGATTGATAATATAATTGGATCTTATCTTTTACTTAAACAATTTTAATTGAACTTTTATCGCATCTCAAGATCTTTGGAGGGTATCTTAGTCGTTTCATGATGCTATGTATTATTTTATTTGTTCATACTATTTTGGCAGAACAATGGTATGATTGCCATTTTTTGTCTTAAAATACAATTTTTTTACTCTTTCAATATCATTTTGTGACTGGTGTTTCTGATGTCAGATTGGAAAATTTGCAAAGGGTTCTGCTAGGCTGGTTCTTGGGGTCAATCCTCATACAAGATTGCCCTCTTATGTTTCAACACTTTTAAACCTCGCTCCCCATCCTATATCTTATGATGATCATCTCTTGAAAATTTCCAAAACAAATCTAAAGCGTTTTGGAGACAGAGCTTTATGCAAAACAGGGCCATCAGTATGGAACTCCCTCCCTTTAAATCTTTGTTCTTGGAACTGTACCCAGTTTCAAAATAACAACTTAAGACTCCCCTTCTCACTAAATACCTTTCCGTCTCTGCCATAACATAATGTATATCGGTTAACAATGTAATCTTTCCTTCTAATTGAATTGTGCCTTGTTTTGAATCACATTTTGGGTGTAGAGTGTTTGTGCTTTTTATTTTATATTTCTTTCCTCTTAACATACTAGACCTTCCAATTTTAGATTTGCATGGTAGAATTTTCATATAGAGTTACCTTGTATCCGAGTGTGAGTATCTTTCTTTTAAATTTTTTGCTGTGGTCAAGCGCTTTGAGACCTCTGTGAACGGCGCTTTATAAATAAACTTTAATATTATTATGATTATTATTGTTATTATAGACTTACAAAAGGCCTTTGATTCAGTGAAGAGAGAAGAGTTGTGGAAAGGACTAAAAGAGCATGGAGTGGACAAAGAATTAATTAGGGCAAT
>JBCIKM010100672.1:0-14445 GCA_039654465.1 Melibe viridis | reverse complement strand
TCAGTCGATTCGTCTTTCATTACTAAATCATATACTTAACGCAAGGCAAAGATTAATAATAATAAAAATTCTCTACAAGGAGGTCAATTGTTAATTTGGAACGTCGATCCATAAATTCCAAAACCCATTCCCTTTTATTTCTCCTCCTCCTCTTTCTCCTCCCTCCCCCTCCACCCCTTGTCCTTTTCTTACTTCTGCTCATCCACATGCTCCTCCTGCTCTTCCTCCCGCTCCTTCCACTCCTCTTCCTCCTCCTCTTCCTGCGCATCCTGCTCCTTCTCCTGCTCCTCCCTCCTCCTTTACCCCCTTGTCCTTTTCTTACTTCTGCTCGTCCACATGCTCTTTCTCCTCCTCATCTTTCTCCTGCTCCTCCTCCTCCTTCTCCCGCTCCTCCTGCTCTTCCTGCTCCTCCTCCTCCTTTTTCTTGGAAGAGAAGTAATGGCTGTGAAAGATGGATGGCAATATTGTTTATATATAGCCTATATTTTATTATGTTCACCAAAACAATGTACCAATTTTTGGACAAATACACATTCATCTTATCTTCTCTCCTCCCCCTCCTCCTCCTCCTCCTCCTCCTTCTCCTCCTCCTCCTCCTTCTCCTCTTTTCTCCAGCAACCCTTCCTACTCCTACTCCTCCTCCTTCCCCCAGCACCACCTCATACTTATCCTAAATCTCCTCTTTCCTCCTCCTCCAGCACCACCACCTGCTCCTCCATCTCCTCCTCTTCATCATCCACATCCTCTTCATCATCTTCCATCTCCTCCTCCTCCTCCTCCTCCTCCTCCTCCTCCTCCACACCACCTCCTCTTCTTCCTCCTCCCCCAACTTGCAGCGAACTCTGGGCATACAGCTGAGGGGATGCGCTGTGTCTTCATGATTTCGTTGTGTTTGGGGCTTTTTAACGATTTTTGTTTGTTCGTTCTGGAATGTATGTAACAAAGACATTTATTGTGGTAGGATCCAAGACATTGAGAAGTTTGTTAAATGCCTGTAAGCCTACCTACCCCAGAAATAATTGGAGGTCCGCACAGCCATTACAAGAAAAGAAAAAAGAAGGAAAGAAAAGCTAAAAGACCCCCCCCCCCCGCCAACTTAATTAAGCAAATGAAAACAAAACAAAACAAGACAAAACTAGAAACAAAACAAAGCAAAAGCAAAAGAAAACAACAAAAATAATCCCTGAAACATATTTATTGCTGTTTAATGTGGCGATAAAGGACATTTCTTCCAAAGAACCCTAACTTTTATTTTTAAAGTGCATGGGACAACTTGGATCTGTGATTATTTGCATTATTGGACTATCCTTTCAGCTGTGGTCGGTCCAAAGATTCATTTTTATCGTATGTCGGATCAATACGAAGCTTTGTGCACGGACACCAACTAGGTATACGTAGGCAGATTACATCCTTTCGCTTTTCTCGGAGCAAATATCTTGACACGGTGGATGCTCAGTGTGTTGTTTTGACGCACTGTGTCCGTGTTGTCCCATTTAGACATATCTTGACTGTTCGGTGACTTCAATTCCTGGTTTGTGCACCACCAGTGGAAGATTGACACGCTGGGTTTGTCATCCATATGCCTGGAGTCTGCATTCAGATGACATTAGAAGCATCGGTGTGAAAGTTTCTGGTTAGTCTGCGCCCAAAAGGAATTTTACAGGCCTTTTGGTACAGGTAAATATGTAAAATAACATTTCAGAATGAGAGGTTTGTCCCCACCAGGTCTCTTCTGACCTACAAAAATATCACTGCTATCGGTGTATGCAGTTGCAACTTAGGTTGAATATTAATGCAGGATGTCTTTTATTTGGACTTTGTTTTTATAGAGTATATATGTAATTGTACGGGCCAGTTATTCCAGTTATTTGTACAATTTTAACCAAACTTCTGGTTCCCTTTTGGCTCTCCTCCCAGATGGTGGAATTATACCCAATGTCGGTGACACAAGCAAACCACTTTGTTGTTGTTATTTGTACAGGACAGATAAAAACTGATGTAAACAAATCAGAAAAATATATGAAGTGCTTGCACGTTGTTGTTCAATAATAAATATTCAATTATAAAATCTGATGGCATTGAAATACATGTATGTAGTGAAGCTATATTCCATTTCTATATCACCATTTCTAGAAAATCCGGCGTTAAGTGGTTTGCTTGTGACACCGACGTTATGTGTCTTTTACTCCATACTCGATCCATCTCTTTTCCATCTTACTATGATTCCATTGCTCACCCCACCTCATGTCTTCAGCCTTAAAAATTGAATGAAGTTGCTACCTAAATATGTTTGAAATAAAAGATTTTGCATTCTTTTTTGAGGATCCTCAGGTAGAGCAATGGGCAGTCGTGGCGTTATCAGTCTGATCCTTCTCAACATAGTTGTGAGCTCTCTTCAACTCGGTGAAAGTCTAGAACATGGCAAGGTATGCATACAGTTTTAACAGGAATTATTTTTGTACTTGTACTTATCATGGCTTTATCATTTTACCCTTAAAATAAATATTGTTTCATCCTTTGTTTAGTTTTCATGATGCAAACTTCCTCTTCCATCTTTACAATTGATGGCCATTTTAATTTCCCATCTTCCACATGTAAAAGCGTACTTCAAGATGGGTTGTGAAGGACTCCGCTTTGAGATACTTGACTGAAATGACGGTCATGGATGACTTCAAGAAAAACATCCTGACTCCCATCATGAAGGAAAGAGTGTCAGGGACACAAGGGAATAAAGAAGTGCAAGAGGTTAGTTCTTTTGGATAGATTTAGCACAGACTTTGAGCAATATATATTCCCTTTTACGTTGATATGTATGATGTATGTTTCTAGTGACTGGTTTTTAGAAGAACATGACTGAAGAAAGGAATGCTGATTTTAGGACGCAAATATTCCTTTATGATAGTTATCTTGATCTATCACAAGTTTTAGGAGCAAACAATTAATTAAACTTAAATAGTGCAGTGATTAAACTACCCCTGAAGCTGGCCGGTAATGATGAATGATTATAATTAGCGAGGCACCAGGATCAGCCAGAGATCTTTGAAATTTGAAATGCACAAAAAACTGCCATCTTGTTAATTGTTCTTGTTGACCTCAAAAACAAGAAACTGCCTTCTCATGAAAAAATTATTTCTGATTCCTTGTCCCTGAAGTTCATAAAGACAATAATGAGTGCATTGGGATGGTATGTAGAGGAAGACAAATTTCATGAAAAGACGCCTCTGGGTGTGAAAGAGTTTACCAACATAATTGCAACACTTGATCCAAGGAAGCCTGGAAAAATTGTCGTAGCCTGTCACTTTGACTCCAAGTACTTTGAGGCTGGAGGGTAAGTAGACTTTTGGCTAAATCTTTAACCTTAAGAACCTTTATGCCAAGAGGCACATAAGGCTTCGTCATCAATCTTCTGCGTAAAACGGTCTGCAGTTGCACATCGTATTTACTCCCACACTGTCCAGCCTGCCCCTGTCCTTTCACTAGAAAATACATGTTCGTTGAACAGTTTAAATTAAGAGACCCGCTGCACACAATGCGGCTAGGAGAGAGAGAATTTAGTTGTTCTATATAGGTGTTATTTTTAGAACAACAATCATGATATGTGGCTGTTACTATAAATATTGATTAATGGCATTTGTTGTTCTCTAGCTAACAGACAGATATTTTTCTGTCCACCAAAAGCAACACTCAATATTCAAGATTAATAATTCATTTCTGTTGTTAAGTATTTTTCTTCTCTGCTCCTGCCATCTCAAGAATGGTCTTATTCGAAATGTGCTGTTGCCACCATATCTTGAAGGTTTTTTCTCAAACTTTTGGTCTAGAAGCTGTCCAGTTTCCCCTTTTCTCCTTTGGTCAGTTTCCACATCTCAAATCTGAAGAACTGCCCTGTGGTTAATTGGCTCATTGGCCTTTACCAATGAGCAGATCCCACCAAGGCAAGAGCAACTATTGTTTGGCTTAAGATAGAGTAATACCGCTTGTATTTCTCATCATGTCACGCAAGATTAGGAACGGTGGACCAATCCTCTGCCTGTCTTCATTTCTTGTAATCCAGAGTTTTTCCACCCTCCTTGGAGCTGGGTCCCAACGCTGCTTAGATGGTATGTAGGAATATGGATAACATAACAAAATAAAACATCAAAGAAGAGAACTTACAAAACAAGGCTCTTGAAAAGGGAGGCTTTCATCTTCTGCTGAAGTTTTAGCATGCCAGATGATGTCATGCCAGATGTTTGAAACTTAATGTGAGCACTAGTTAGGCAAACAGACTCTCATTCCTCCACTGTCCATTAAAAGATTTGCTCCAATATATGTGAATCTTCCACTTCTACTTCACTCTCTGTGACCATCAGCTTGTCCTTACTGTTATACTGTTTGCTCTCATGGCTTTGTATTTCTTGCAATTTAATTTCAGCCCAACTTAGGCTCCAATCTGTATGTACACTTTTTTCTCATGTAACCGGTATAATCAACTTCTGGCAAAAGCCTGGCCACACATTTCAGTTATTCCAAGTAAAGTTATAAGAACTTAAGTTAACAACTTCAAACCTTTTCCCTTATTCTTTAATTGTAAATGCAAGCTTTACAGATGAGATGAAGAGGATGTGTTTTGTTCCTGCTCATTACCTTTTGAAGTTATTCTGCTGTAAAATAATGTTTCAGTGTCCAGCTGGCTCAGTTTGTGCTTTTCACTTGCACATGGAAGGGCAATACTTTGAACTATGGCTGGGGCTATCGTGGTTTACCATGGACAACATGAGTGATTCCTTTTGGCTTCAAGCTGAGGCCCAATGAATGATCTAATACCCATCTTGTGTGCCTAGGCTTGCGATACTGATGTGTTTAAGGCCAATTTTCGCATTCCTTTTGCTTTAGCATTATTTTGTTTTTGTGACGTGATGCAAAGAGATGATTTAAAAGAAAGCATCCAATCATCTAGATTACATTTCTCATGTGATTGACCATAATAACTATCGAAAGGAATAATTACCAGGTATCTCTCCTTTTTATGAAAACATTATATTATATAGGTACGTGATTTAAAGAAAAAGGTATAAAGGTTTTATTTATTTGAAATGAAAACTGCTGCAATCCATGCCCAGGTTCATTGGTGCTACTGATTCGGCTGTTCCCTGTGCCATGATGATTGAGACTGCCAGACAACTGTCCTGTCTCCTTCAGAAAGGTCCTAAAGAAAAGAGTTCTGTGAGGCATTTTCCTTTTCCTTTCCTTTACCATGTTTTCTTACTTGTTTTCTCTCATTGCTTCAGCTTTTGTAAAATGTACTTTGCCTTGTGACAACATTAATTAATGCAACTAAAATATTGAACTTTAAACTTATTATTTTAAATCCTGTAAGTATGATAACTATTTTATTGGTATTTTCAGGTATGAATTTGCCTCATGCATTGATCAGCAAGCAGGCATCAAAAGTGCTAGTTTCTTTTTATTATTTGTTTATTTATTTTTTATACAAATTCTTTTCTTTTTTTTTTTTAAACTGATCTTGTTTTCTCTTTTCAGCTCTTTATTATGAAATTCGAACTAAATGGTGGTATAAGTAAGTTGTCAAGAAAAGGGTATGATGAAGCTGTAGAGAAAGGTGTGTTGATAAAGAAAAGAAAAATTGTCTTAGAAATTAGCCGCTGTGGTTGGGGGTCTCATCACTGGGATTGCTGGTCCAGTGGGCAACCATTTCATTACACTTCCATTGCTGACCAATCAATAAGATTTACATAAACCTATCCTTGGCAGACACTACTTAACTGATTGGTGCGCCCACAGTGTAACAGAAACCACGGCAACAAGATTAGAATAGAGTAGCTCAGATAATCTAAGTCCTTTTCTCCACACCATACTCTAACCACACTTACCTACCTTTAATCTCAGTCTATAGTCTGCAATTTTTTTTTGTCTTTGCACTGTTTAATTCCCTGTGTCTATGCCCTTTCATTTCTTTATACTTACATGTTTTCTGATTTTATAATCCTCAGGTGAAAGATTACACTCCCCAGTTTGTTTTCTTGGATGGAGAGGAAGCTTTTAAGACATGGACAAGTACTGATTCTGTCTATGGAGCCAGACACCTTGCTGAGAGATGGGGGAGTGAGTCTATATCTGAGGGCTCTACAGCTTCGAAGCTTAGTGAGATTGTAAGTGCTCTCAGATGGGTTTGAGTGTTGTATTTCGAGATAGAGCACATCATGGTTTGGCACAACTTTGGACCTTTTCTTTTCTCTGCACAATGTGTCTTTTCATGAGCAATAAACATTTCTCCTTTTTCTTAATGTCACAACATAGCACATGGATCCTTATCTAGGAAAGTCTGCTACAGCCCATCTGTCTAGTTTAAATTATTTTTATTTCTTATTTTCAGTATTTTGATAGCGTTTTGTGTAGAATCTTGAATAGCTGATATGAATTTCAGGTAAAAGTATCTTGTTATTTACAAATTCATTTTCTATAAAAGAGGTGTGCAAAATTACAAAGGTGACCTTTGAACTCTCATTTCCAGGGTTTCATCCATGCTAAGTCTGAGGAACCAAACAATGATTCTTGCATCTATTCATAGTATAATTACCATTTGTTGTTAAGCTTTATGAGTCAAATGGGATAATAAAAAAGAAAAGAAAAAGAGATCAATAAGAATGTGTTCTTTGCAGCGTGAGTTCATTTTGTTGGATCTGATTGGGACAAGAGACACACGAATCAGTAACCAGTTTGAAGATACATCTGATGTTTACTTGCAGTTAGTGAAGGCAGGTAAAGTGCCAGACATTATATCACAACGAATTTAACTTTAATTTGTTGAAATTGTAGCCTTTATTTAACAAATCAGTTCCTAAGATTTAAAGATTATCTTTTTGATCTTTCATTATATATTTTTTTACTGTCGATACTTTCTGAATTAGGGAAGTTTTGAGAGTAGATGTGGTAGTCTTTGAAGTAACTGTTGATAAACAGTTATTTCTTCTATTGAAGGATGAAGGTTTTTTTGTCAAGGTAAATTGGTTTAAACTTTTTATCCCTATATCTTTGATCATTGAATACTTTTTGATGTTTTTCAGGTTAAATTTGATTGATAACTAGTTTAAACTCACAAAATGGTTTTTGTTTTCAGAAAAATATCTTCGTAGCAAAGGATTACTGAATCCCGAACATTCCAGCCAAATATTTAGTGAGCATCCAGGATGGAGAGGAATAGAAGATGACCACATACCTTTTATGGCAAGGGGTAATTCACAGTTTCCTTCAACCGAAAGACTTCCACAAATTTCTCTTTATCATTTGCTAAGTCTATTTATTTTCTCTTTGTCTATCTGTTTTTTTTATCTTAGAATTATTTTTAAGTCATTATTTGTAGGCGGTTGGTGGGAGTCCCTGGTGGGCTCTTCTACTTCTGTTTCTTTTCCTTTACACTGAAGCATAGCGGCCAACTGTCACAATAAAATTGTAACTGTTACGATTTGACCCACCTGGCACTTTGATGGATATTAAAAAGACAAAAAATTGACAGCGTCAAGAATGTTAAGGATTTAAATACACAAAGACCCGGTGAACAGTATTGTAACAAAGCATCGTTGCAGGCTACTAATTGACCTCATAGTTGATGGGTATCGAGGAATGTTTTGTTTTGAATTGGTGTATGGGTTTCTGTAAGTTATAATTGAGACATGGCAAGGCGGTACTCAATAGTCAAAGGATCCATTATCGGGTACAAATAAAAATGATTTTACCTACCGATTATGTCAGTCATATTTTTCTCCTTGACACTTTGAAGATTTTCATCAATATTTCTTTTTTATTTCTGTCTTTAACTGATGATCACGCTAATCGCTAATGTGCAAACCCGTAGTCATCGTGCATAATGTGCAACCATGCCCGTACTCTCACAGTGAAGCAAGTATCGCTCTGTGCAGTTGGTGATAAGTAGCTATTTTATACTAACTACCTCATTGTTGTACAGTTAGCAGTGGATCAATACTAAGCTTTAGTCTTGACAGGTTATAGGAAGAGATTGGGAAGGGGAACGACAATTTTTAGCTTTGAATGGGTCATTGGGTGGATGTTTTCGGTCTAAGTGTCTGAGTCAGGTCTGGGTGTTCTGTTTTTGCTTTCTGAAAAGTTGTGTGCTATGCTGAAGCTATCGTCTTACTTTTTCCCCTTTTCTGTGATGTCCTGTTTTTGTTGTCTTCTTTGCAACTCAGTTGTCATCCCTTATTTCATGCCCTTTGTTACATAACCGTAGGGTCACAAGTTAAATGTACTGAGTACTTTTGTACTCAAAGGGGGTTTAAAGATCTTGGGTCTTCCTGAACCATTATGCTATCATGAGTGATGGCCATTGGTTTTTTATGTTAGGAGACATGATATTTTTTGTCATTGTAAATCACTTCTCTGTGGTGTCGGTAGCTTTTTTGAGAGGTGATATATATATTTTTTAGTGTAAATCATATCTCTTCTATTTGCGGTT
The DNA here is from genome assembly GCA_039654465.1 of Melibe viridis. NCBI lineage: Eukaryota > Metazoa > Mollusca > Gastropoda > Nudibranchia > Dendronotidae > Melibe > Melibe viridis. The sequence continues at coordinate 5,972 of JBCIKM010100672.1, read as the reverse complement.
TGATCTGTTTCCTCTTTGAACTTATTTTACTTCCTCGGGGCTCCTCTATGACCCTCATGTGTTGTGGGGGCCCTAAAACCTCCAATAAACAATAAACAAACAAGTCATTCTATTTATTTATTTTGTGAATTGCTATTTAAATATTCATATTTTTATATTTTTCACTTTTTCTCTCTTCCAAATTTAATTTATATTCTGCATAATAATAAAGCATTAATTCATCTTACATGATTTGCATCATTTCTCTCTTTTTCAGGCGTCCCCATTGTCCATTTAATCTCCACTCCTTTCCCACACGTTTGGCACAAAATGACAGACAATTGGAAAAACCTGGATTTTGATCTCATTGACAACTTTATGAGAATTTTCCGTCTTTTCTTCTCCAACCTGCTCCATTTGCAACCAGAGTTCCAGGGATGTCGTAAAAAGTAGGAATTCGTATTTGGATTTGAATCTTCTTGCATGAAATTTGTTTTTTGCCTTGTTCTGTGTGCAACCCACCATTCTATCCTATATTTGGAAATGAATGGGTTTTTTTTATCAGCCCCGTAGAAAATGAGACTGTTCTGTCTAATTTTTGCATGTGGTATTTTCATTCAAACCTAATGAATATGGGTGTGATCAAATTCATGTGGTTCAAAAATTTGAATACAGTTATGTATAATATAAACAGTTTGTTTTTGTTTACATTAGCTCTATTTCATTGCAAGCATTTCAAATTACTCCTTTTAAATTTTCCGGATATCTCTCTTGAGAAATGAATTGAGCGTCAGTTTATTTTAAAAGAAATAAAGTCTTTATTTAATTTTGAGTTATAATTTTGAAATGTTTTCCTTCCATCTAACAAACCTTGTCCAGATTTTTTACTTAATAATAGTCTTCATAGGTTTAACAGTGGAAAAATTGACCCTTACATTCAAATGGGAAAGGGATTCTTGATTGATTTCTTAGATTACATTGTTTACGTACAGCATCAGTTTACTCTCCTCTCTAGCTGTACTTAATGGATTTATATGCGTAAAATATATCCTGAATGATAAAAAAAATTGGCTCACAATATATTTATTTTGAAGACATAAAGGCCTTTTTATCGCACTGTCTCTGGAATTAATTTTTAATGAGAAATAATCTCTCGAATTAATTTTTACTGAAAAATACTGTTTTTAAGATCACAATTTCATTGTCTTTCAAGTGATAAAGAAAAGTTTAATTTTCTGCTTAACACTTTTTTCTGTGTGTTGTTTTTTTTTATCTTTTTTTTTAAAGAAGATATTAATTTTTCCACAAAAAATATTTCTGGAGAGTTGAATAAAATTGAAATAATTTATTTAGCCTGAGTTTTGATATCTTCCTTTTTTTTTTTTTTCTTTTTTTTTTTTTTTTTTTTAATTCCTTTTTTTTTCAATTTTTTTTTTTACACCATTGCTATTGGAAAAGATGCAGTTTGCTTGAATTTGCCTTAAAACTTGTGCCTTCCAACCTTTACCTTTATGATGAAGCTTTGAAGCCTGGATGCAAAAATCGTTGAAAGTGAATAACTTTTTGTTATCTATTCAACAAGGTAATAATCCTGAAGAATCCAAAATGTCTTTCTCGGAGGGATACAAATTCTTGTTATATACAAGTTCTTTTTGTGATTAGTTGAAAAAAAGAAATCTTTGTTGATGCTTTTGAATGTTCCATTTGTAGGCCGTAAGTATTTTATTTACTTCAATTTTTAATGTTTTAAAAAGATGTCAATTTAAAAAAAAAATTTTTAAATGAGTTCTTTAGCCAGAGATACATTTAATTTGTTTTTGATGTTGTAGTTTCATGGAATGAATGTTTGTGATTTTTATTTGTTCAAATGTGAATTGAAGGCGCTATAAATTACAGGTTCATATGGAAACTATGAAAGATTTTTTAAATGTTGATATTAAGAAAAAAAAAAAAGCTTTTTATTGATTTGAAGTAGACTATCACCCTTTGATACTGTTGTGACTTGCTTAATTTAGAGTCCTAGTACTTGATAGTCTTTGCTTTTCTGAAAGAGCTGCTTGTTTGCTAATCAGTATGATAAGCCTTCTCTCTTGATGGTTTTGAGCAATGTTGCATATGTGCTTTAGATCTTTTAATGCCTTAAACTACTTATTTTTTCTTCTGATGTCTTTTTTGAAGTTTGTCCCTTTGATTTATGTTGTATTTGGTTGCTCTCTTCTTCTTTGAGTGTTTTGTTCAAATTAGCTGATCATTGATTTCTTGCTAGCTTTGTTCTTGTCTTACTGAAGAATGTGCCGGAAAAGCTCCATGCTGTTGTATAGATGGATGTTAGTGCTGAAGGTTGTTTTGTTGTTTTCTTTCTCATTTCAATAGTTGCTTCGATGGCAAACAATCAAATTTTTTTAGCATCTTGCTTTGCTACATCCTTTATTGTTGCTGATCTTTTGAAGTTTAATCCCTGCACCTGTAAATGTAATGCTGAAACCCATTCCCTTTTCTTTGTATGTCTATTCATGGACAGGTCAAATGTGATTAATTAATACAAATTCATAGGCAGGGCAACTAATGCAAAATGCAAGAGTGTTGTTTGATGTGTTTAGACATGTTGATTGAGATCGGTTGCCAACATACATTGAAAACAAGGTTCAAATAGGCAACTTGCAAGTAATGCTTTTAGTGTTTCTTCCATATATATATATATTGAAGAACATTTGTGATTTCTTAACATTCCATAGAACCCTTTCATAAAAATAATGTAGTGTGTCTTATATTGTTAAGCTATCTTTAATATCAATTAGACAATCTTATAATCTTTTTCTAAAGGATACCTTAAAATTCACATCTTCTTTCTCTTTCATGGAATTTTTCATTTGCTCAAATTCAAATGTGAATTTAACGTGCTGTAACTTACAATTTAGTATGGAAAGCATGAAAGACTATCTTTGTTTTGTTATCCATATCCCTTCATACTGCCTTAGCAGTGTCAGAATCCAGCTCTAAGGAGCTAGGAAAACCTATTGATCATAACAGACATGCAGATGATCAGTCCACCATGCCTAATCTTGCATGGCATATTAAGCAATAAATATGGGGTATTACTCAATCTTATGCCAAATAATAGCTGTTGCTGCCTCTGGGGTGGTATCTGCTTAATGATAAAGACCAATGACACAATTTACCACCAGGCGGAAAGACAATCTTGTGGTTAATATTAAAGTTTATGTAAAGTTTTTTTTAGATGTGCAACATTTCCATCCCATATTGTTTAGGGATGGAATTATATTTTAAACGTCAATTTTTGAATCAATTAAAAAATAAAAATTAAGTTCTCTATTTTTATTTGAGCAAATTGAAGCTTTCAGTCTTCATATCATTAATTTTCTTCTTTCTAGAATTTTAGAATGAAAAAAAAAATTACTTTTTCATTAAAAAGTTATATATACATTTTTTTAATTGTCTCACCAAGTTCTCACCCAATCCTTATTATACTTTTCTCTATCTGAAGATGGGTAAATGTCTGATGATTTTTCAATTTTATTTTCATAATCAGAGACTTTATTTTCTCTACACCATTTTCTTACACCCCAGGATCCATCAAGAGTTATGACCCCTTGGCAAGGCTACTGGAGGGCTTAATGTGGCTAGGCTTACAGGCTTGGGACTTTTTACCGGTGCTCTTAGCTTCTACCTGTCTTTTATTATTTGAACTGTTCTGATTAACAAAACAAAATTTTGTTACAAGTCTTGTCTGAGTGGTTTTAATTGTTTTCATGTCAATCAGGATTTCTGAGAAGAACATTGATCTCTTATTATCTGCCTGTTTCATGGAGTCCAGTCCAGTTCAATACTGCCGCAGCTTCGTTGAAATGAATGTAGATGCGACACAGTGTGTTGAGGTGGCAACAGGAAATAACATGTTTTGTCTAGTTTATCCTAAATGAAATGTGCCTAAACGACTGCTGTTATCCTCTCTACAAAAAATTGATTCCATCCCAGCCAGCAGCGTTGCATTCCTCCTATTAAATATTTTGTTGGTTTTTTTTTTTTTTTCTCAGCTCTAGTTTTTTCCTACTATTTATGAATGTTATTTGTTGAGCTGGATAAATGTCAGCTGTGATTATAAAATGATAATATGCTTTTGTACACCATGATGGAAACCAAAGCTGTTGTATACTCTGATCTCTCTGTTTCGTCTAACAAAAATACAGCTTAAACCGACTGTAGTTCTTATTTAGAACAAATTAATACAAGTCTCGGTTACTTTTTTAAGATCAGCAGCTAAAAAAAAAAGATCTTTTGTTAATCATGTCCATCGCCCCCACCCCCATACACACTCACTCACACACACATGCAGACACACATACACACATGACACACGCACTCACTCACACACACACACACACACACACATCCCTTCCTTCCTTTTTCAAAACAGACCGTTTTATACTTGTAGCTCGATCTCCAATCATTCCTCCTCCACCCCCACCCCCCATCCCCCACCCCTCCCCTTTAATTTGTTTTTGTTAGAATCCACACAGTTTCACTTAATGTTTAACATCATTTAAGTCTTCCAAAGGTGGCAGTCAATGACAATCTCTCTCAATACTTCTTCCGTTTGTAAATAAATAATTAGATAACCTTCTTCACTAAATGAATTGAAATATGCAAAGTGGTGCTCTGCATAACACCTGTGGCCTCGATGGCAACCCAACTTGAAAATGGAAAACTTGTATTTCTCAAGCACTGTGTGATCTCAGAGTTTTGTAGTGCTCAATTTTAATAAGCAGCCATTATCAATACCACCTGAACCCTAGCAACAGCTTAGCTCGATGACTGACTGGTGAGCTTTCTCTGCGTAGAATCTTACAAACCTGTACAAATAATATGTATCTTTTATGTGTACAGCTCTCTTGTGTGTACAAAACTCCTATAGTTTTGTTCTTGAATCAACCGATGGAGACATTTGCCATTTCACTGTCCTTGGTAGGTCTACTTCTGTCTTCTTGTCTTTTAGCTAGAGCTATTGTCTTGCTTTTTCTGGCACTCTAGCACTCTCTGGAGTGCTCTCTTTCACAAACACACATGCACGACTATTTTGTGTTCTGTTAGATAGTCTTGGCTCTGCCTGTTGTGCCTTTGTCTATGTGTGTTTGCTTTTGTTTGTTGGAGATGATTTTTCTTCCATGTAAATCATCTCTCTGTCACTTATCTAAGAGAGATGGTAATTTTTTCCCCAGAAAATCATCTCTGTGTGAAAATGTCACTGGTAGGGTAGGGTCAATATTTATCTGCTCTTTTAACTAATCTATCATCTTACTTTCCTCTTGGGTGCCTCTATGACCCTCATCTGCCGTGGTGCCCTAATACCACCAATAAACAAACAAACACAATCTCTTGGTTGAGAAAGAATTTCTAGGAGAGATCAAAAGTTGTGGAGAGAAAAAAATAATCCAATTTCAATGTTTTGACTTTCATTAGCATTTCGATGCGTCACAAGTATTTCCTCAGAAGCTTGTGGGATTTGATATCTATTCGGTTGTGTAATTGTTATATACAAGACAAAAATAACATCTTCTCTTTTCAAATGGAAGATAAAGTACAGATCTTTGTAAAAAGTTTGAAGTTGAAATGAAATTTGAGATAGTTAGGAGTAGTATAAAATACCCATTATTTATCTTGTCTTCTATTCTTTTTTGCTGCTTATCCAAAATGATGTCTTAGACAATCATATTGTTCAATTCAAGTCCTGACCTGCGGGTGGTTGGTGCTGTTCTACTTCTGTTTCTTTTCTTTTACACTTAAGCTGTTGTCTTACTTTTTCCCCTTTTCTATGATGTCCTGTTTTTGTTGTCTTGTCTGCAACTGAATGCTCATCCCTTATTTCATGCTTTTTGGTACATGACTACGTGGTCACAAGTTAAACGTACTGAGTACTTTTGTACACAAAGGGGGTTTAAAGATCTTGGGTCTTCTTGTACCATAATGCTGTTATA
>JBCIKM010100561.1:0-14447 GCA_039654465.1 Melibe viridis | reverse complement strand
TTCAAAAACCATGATAATCAGCGTGATGAGATCTATCGATTGAATCCTGTTTCGAACAGATTGCTCAAAAATTTAATGCTTCGTGGTCGTTGCTAACATCACTGACTTGTATCTATTCGAATCAAAACCAAAACATTTGCAGCTTTTGTGTGTTTTTGTACGAGTTTAATTCTTTATTTTTGAAGCTTTTGTATGAATTTTCGTTTTCCTGAGATACTAGAAGGCTTTAAATTTTGAATTGTTTGAGGAATTGCATACAATAAACAGTAAATGCGATTTCGAATGTTTCTAACTTCAATCGAATGACCGTAAAGTATTTTGTGGTACTTAACTCAATACAAACACTGGTAATTTTGATTAGTAGTCCTGGGAAGTTTCTTTTTGTATTTTTCTCTTTTATATCTACTTCTCAACAAAATAACTTTCAACCTGTAAATTTCATTTAAAAGTCAATCTTATTCATCTTTTAAACAGTTGTATTTCCTTTCAAATAGTATACAACATGATAGACTTCATAAAAAAAGTTTTAAAAATCTTGCAAAACTTTTAGCAATGGGGCACAACTTAAAAGTACAATCAATGGCCAGGTGCATCTTCAAAACTATCAGGCTAGCTGCCCTGAACAACCTGGTTTATCTAGCCTTGGCCCTAGCTGTATATTTGATTTAGTAAACTCTATGTTGCTGTTTATTTCCCCTGAACAAGGGAGAGTTTTTTTCTCTGTCACTAGCCAACTCTTTAATATTAAGCTGAAAGTCGTCTTATTATTTTGAAATTTGTATATATTACGGACCTTTTATATCTTCTAGTGTTATCAAAATCAATTAGTTGATGATGTCAATGTTGTGAATTCTATTGCAGTAAAGTTTAGGATGTGTCTCCTTCTACAGCTCGAAAAGCTGATTGTTACGCATTCCTCTTACCATTTATTTGTCTTTTCACAAGACTGCCCTTTGTTTAAAAGAACTGATGGAAAGGAATCATTTTTCTCAATGAAAATATATTTATCTTTTCAGGAAGAAGTCTCACCTTGACAATCAGTCCCTGCACACCAGCCAAATTGTGCAAGATACAACTTCAAAATTCTGCATTGAGACATTTGGCTTGTCACTGCCTGTACTGATCACAGACACTTTGACTCTATCAGATAGTAAGTGTTGCTATCATATCTTCCTTTTCTACTTTTGTTTTGGTATGAAATTCTTTACTCTTGTTCTGATGATCAATTTGCATTGTTTCCCTCTGTCCCTAGGAAGTACGACAGAAATCACTGCTTGCATCGATCCATCAGGATGGGCGTGGCTAGTTGGAGGACGAAAACTTTTTATCTGGAGATACAAGTCTGCAGGAAATACACGGGTACATATAGCTTTGGTCTTGATGAATTTGAAATTACTGTTTTATACTGAACGCATTCATTAGCATTAACTTGCCTCTCTAAAATGTTGTCCATTGCAGGATTTTGTTTTATCTTGTCATTGTGAGATTAAATTTAAGGTATATTGGCAGACTTAGGTAGTGTCTAAATATCGTGGTAAAACGTCCAAAACTCTACAGTATTGAAGGATGATTAAAGTTTGCCCCAGTGACATCTTTTGTTGTTATCACACCTTTAGTTTCATTCATGCATTTAAGAATAGTAAGAGACAACTCAATGCTGGTCTGGGTATAATGTATTTTTAAAAGATCCATTGAATCCAATCTCAGGGATTTTTCTTAGTGTTTTTTGTTAGGGGGAAGTGGAGAGGTTAGAGCTTCTCCTCCAAAACAACATAACTCCATTCATCCATTCAAGGTTTCATAAATAGAAAAGAGTGACTCCGGATTAAAGAGGGACTATATTTTGTCATAAAACAGTATCCAAAGTTATATCGTCTTTAATTTTTGTTTTGTTTTGTTTCCTTTGTTTTTTAGACGTCTCAATGTAAGGAGCTGACTCTACCTCCCAGTGACCTGGCCCACAGTGCCGAGAGGGTGTGTCTCATCCCAGGCAGTCAAGATGGACAGCCCCTCGCATGTGTGGCTGTTTCTCCAGAGGGCGTTGTCAGATACTGGCCCAAAGTGTCTTTTCAGACCTCGACAGTTGATATTAGTGCTGAGCTTAGGGGGGAAGAGTGTGCAAGGGTTGTGAATTTTCAGGTGATGAGTCTCAAAAGATAGATTTTGATGCTTTTTTTTTTTTTAAACATGTTTAAATAATTTCTCTGTCAGTCTTTGATTCAGAAGGAAGAACATTAAATTAAATATCATTGATTATGATAGATGATGATACACACAAGAATCTCAATCTTTTTAGGAATTTGTAAAATTGATTAAAATTTAGAAGAATTGTCAATGGCAAGATTTGAACTCAAATTGAAATGATGTAACTGAGCTTCTTATTATCCTCAAAATTTGTAACGACTCGCTGTCTTCACATTGGGATTAGGCTTAAATGTTGATAGGAAAATTAGCCTTTTATTATGAAATGCTAATGCATTACTTCATAGTTGACCAGAAGGCTTTAATGGAGAATTTTCACCATTTTGTTAGGTAGGATAAAGCACTCTTTGCTTGCCAATAAAAATATCAAAGATAATCATTATTCTTTTTGTGTTTTTTCCCTCTGAAAAGCCTTATGGATGTCTTTTAGCCACAACAACAAGCTCTCTTCTTCTGTTGGAGCCAGTCGCAGGCCAGGTTAGTCGACCTTTACAAATTTATTGAGTGCTAATTTTTGTGAGAAATTGATTGTAGTCTGATATGTTGTTAAAAAAAAAACTTTCTATGACTATGTCATAGTGCTTTTTGTATTTTATCTTCTATTGAAAGCCATTATTTGACAGTTACAGAACTGTGCTTGAATTTTGTCTCTTTTCTAGGCTGTCATATCCTGCAGACCATTGAAATCATCACAGGGTCTTTTCTCCGGAATCAGCCGCAGGATGTCTTCCTTTGTCTTTGGGTCCTCACAGATGCAGACTAATGAAGCTGTAAGTCTGGTTGAAGTATCAAATTTTTAGTTAGTCTTCTGATTAATGCAACTCAGATAGATCACACAATTTGAGCTTGCTTGCAATGAAAACGGCAAACTATTAATCAAAGAGAAATTTGAATGCTTTGCTGCAATCTGCTTAAAATCTTTACTATGACCGTTCGACCTTCCAGATATTAGATTTACATGAGTTGACCGCAAGGCACAGCTCTGGATCAAAGAGGTTGTGCAGATCTCGGTTGCTATGTTCGTTTTTGTTTTTTTTCCTGTCTAAAAAGTTGGCAGCTGTTTTCCCTTTTCATCTTAACAGCCTTTCCAAGCTATTTTACCTGCTCCAGAAGATGAGTTTGAAGAAGATGAGGAAGAGGAAGACAAAAGGATGTTCTATGTGTTATCTGACACTCATTTGAACAAATGGATGGTTCCTACAATTGGATCCGAGAAGGTTTGTGTCCTCTGCCTTTATCAAATTTTTCAAGACAGATGTAAAGATATAAATCTAGTCATTCAGTTTGAAGTTTTTCTGTTTTGATTTTTACTGTTTAAGGGTAAATTAGAATTTTATAGTTTTAAGTGCAAAATATTTTTTTCTTATTTTACTGTCATTTCTTAATGCTTTAAAAATTGTTTGATAGAAATAAATCTGGAATACCTTTGTTCTTATATGGCATTTTTTTCCTTTCCAGTTGGTGTATCAAGTAGGAGCTGACCGTATGTTTCGTGAGACATTGGCTCAAAAAGTCTGGGTGAGAATAGACTTCACGTCAAGATGACTCTGGCCTTTTTAGTTGTGGTTGTGTGTTTGCGCATGCTTCATGTTGGAAACTGGGGCTGATTCGATGATAAAAATAATTTCTTTTATTTTGCAAATGTATTTATATCTCTTTCTTATTTGTCAGTTTTTATTAAAATAGACTCATGAATGCAATCTCGTCTCATTTATCCTTTTATTTTGTTTCATCATTTTTTACTTTTAGGACCAGGATTCTGTGCAGCTTCCACATCTGAAGACGTGGCTTTTGGATATTCAGCTTACCAGGTTCAGTGATTCTGAAAGCTGTTGATGTTTGTGACAATGGTCTAGCTAGTTACCAAAGGGGTATTAGAATTGCAGGTTGTTGCATAGGCTATTTTAAACATTTAATAGGTGATGCTTTTCTTTTATCCCAAACTTCATAGGTTTGATTTTTATGCATAATAGAAATAGAAATACAGGGTGTTTTTAATTATACTCTGATTTATCATTGAATAGTTATTTAAAAATAAACAAGAAAGATAGAAAGTAAAAATGATGAGTTTTGTGCTTCTAAGGGGGTGTTAGCGCGTTTTTAAAAGTTTGGCATGTTTTTAAGGCATTTGGCAAGTTGGCCTGAAAAAATCTGGCAACCCTGCTTACAAGAGAGAGTACTGTGTCATTTTAATGGCTTAGAAAACAAGTAAGCGAACCAATGAAGAAAACATTCCAAAGTGTGCGGGTTGACATGAAAAATTGGACAGTTAGTAATGAAATAGTTTTCTCGTTGAATGCGTTTCAGGGACGGTTTGGTCATGCTGGCTGCTGGTGTCAACATGGAGGCGTCGCAAACAGTCTACTTTGCTTTAGGTGAGCTCTACAGTCTCTGTCGTGGAATGTATTCTTTTTTTGTAAGAAATGGATTTGAGATATTCTTTTTCACATTGAATGGGAGAGAGAAAAAAAAGATATAAATGATGAAAGAGATATCAACAGGCACTGCCATCTGAACTTGGTTTGTTTCTGATGGGTTGTACACACACGTCAACGATAATACTCAGTCTTACTGAGTCAGTGGATGTAAGTGAAGAAGAAAAAGAGATTCGTGATTTAAACATAAGAGAATAAAACAAGATATAGAATGATTAAAATGATTTCAAAATTATTTTGTGCTGATTAGAAATGAAGTGAATTTTTTTGTGTCACTTGTGTATCTGGTTTTATCATTCTTTTGTCTTTCTCTATTTCAGGTTATCTGGACGGTTTAAAAGATGCGCCTCCCACTGGATTTTGTAAATTTACTTTGCTTGACTACACACAGCCATATGATGTGAGAATACATGATGTCTAACATTTTGAATAAGAGATAAGATTTTTAAAGGGAATGATACTAAAAGTAAAATTAACTGAAATTGGTACTAAGCAGAACAGTTTGTCCATCCCCAAAGTAAGTTTCTCCTCTCTATAAAATCTACAATACTGAAGGTAGAGGAATGAAATTTGGCATGATTTTGGATCAACATTATTTAAATCATCCTGGATAGTTTTGTGAAAATCCATAGAATGGTTACAGAATTGTAATGGCTCATTTTGCTCTGATCTGTAACAGTTGGCAAAACCATTAATGTACAGTGCTACAGAATGGTTCTGCAAGATAAATTGAGACCAGCCATCCAAAAGAAACAACAAGTCCTGCTGGAATCTGGAGTTGTGCTTCCTCCAGTCCACAGGGCCCAAATGGTGACTGAACTTTGGGACAACGACAGCAAGAAAACTATTATACACCCTCGATAATCAACAAATTTGGCACTCTGTGACCTCCACCTGTTTCCCATTTGAACCATAGGAAGACAAAGTTCTTGGCATGAGAGAGGTCATAAGCTACCTGAACAAAGACTTAGGTTACTGCATTCAAAAGCTTGTTGCTATGCCAAATTCCATTGATCTACTTTGATATGTTTTTATATTGTGAGAGGGAAGCTTACCTTTGGGATGGACCTCACAAATGTCCATGTTCAATCGACTGACTTTATGAACAACTATGTCTTTGTTGAGGAGGTATTTCACATTATATTTATGGCTTTTTCCTCACAGGAAAACAACGAAAGACTGATAACGACCTTCAGGCTGCTTTTGCCAGATGACTCCCCCAAGACTACTTTTATACATAATAAAAACTTCATCTTGTGTTTGCAAGGTGTGTAAACTGGCATGATTATCTTTTGAAATATAAGCTTAATACCCTGAACATTCAAGTAGCTGGATAGTAACAACCAAGAAAATTTAAATTTTTTATCAAACAAAGGAGAGGGCAGCAAAGTTCAACTTAGATCTCCAACTAAAGGAAATGTAAAAACTTTTAGACCTTTTCTATAAAGAAGAGAAGTTTGTTTGCTCATACCAAGAAAATTAGATATAACGCTTCTTCTGATGAGTTGCCAAATTTCATTGACCAAGGTCAGATGGAATCCCTGAACCAAATAAGAAGCATTTTTAGGCTTCAACTTCAGGGCTCACCCATGGTCATTGCTGAATTTGTGCAAAAACAGAGGGCATAAATTATGTTTCTTATATCTATTGCTTTGTCGATTATAGACATCTTGACAAGTATTTGAGAGAGTCAAGAATTAATTTTCATTTTTAAATTAAGTGCTCCTTAAAAATAATATGGAACTAGCTTTCATATTTCTGTTGATCATTTGCAGTTGAATTTTGTCATTTTATATAAGAAATGAGAGTATTATTTTTGTGTTCAAATAGATGATGGATCATTGGAAAAAATGGATCTCAGAACATCTGGAGATATTTTGCTTGGTGCAGGTAAGTAGTATATTGAATTATATTATATTGTCATTCTTTTTGTGGACTCATTGGGTCTTAATTGATTTATTTAATGATTTTCAATCAGTTTGCAATGGCTCTGAAGTTTTTAATATTAGATTTGGTGTTATGAAGTTTTCAATGCTAAATTTTGTGTAAAATATATTATTCTGGAACAATTTAGTTTGCAGTCCATGGATGTTTTCTTTATGCTTTTGTTATCCTTTTATTTTTTCAATACTGAAGTCTGACTCATAAACGATGAATTTTTTTGTTCTTCATTTTTCACTGTTTGCCAGGACGTTGTGATGGTGCTGGTGTCTTTTTCTCCAATGTACATGGAATATTTGGTATTTCCGCTCCAAGGATTAAAATGACGTAAGTTATCTGGAATAAGATTATTTGTTATAGCATGGCTGTTGATGGAGAATTGAAGTAAAATTCAGATGTTCTATTCAAATTGTGATCTCTTTGAGGATGTATCGTATTTAATCAATGAAATAAATTTAGGGACAAGAAAAAGTATGGTAAAGTGAGTTTTTTTCAGTAATGTAAAATTACTATAGGTGTGCGTGACTTTGCACATTATTCAGACTACCAAGGACTGCCAATTACCTAGTTGAGCTTGTTTGATTCATCTATCTCCATTGTGTGTCAAGGAATCAGTGCTGATGGTTTTCCTCGGATCTGAGGAAATCCTCTGTTTTAGTGTCCGAGGAGGAATTTCCTCCTTTGGTAGTTTATTATATTATCAATGTTCTTATAATGGGGTTAATGCATTCAAAATGGGTATTATGGGCAATCATTCAAAATGTTCCTTCTTTCTCACTTTTTGTCACGATCAGCGCTGGGGAATCGTGTAGTAGCCTGCAGTTTGCATTATATTTCTTATATTTTCATTGGAAGAAACAATGGGAACTTTGTGAACCTTATTTTTGTTTGCTCATTGGGTCATGCAATCATATTGTGAAACAAGAACAAGCTTTAATAGGTATGGAGTTAACATATGCATGATGTTTATCTTAGGCCATAGCTTGTCATTGGTCACTGTTTTGGGAGGTCCGAGTCCTAAATGAGAGAAAAGTGTATTGCATAAATTCAAATTACGCTCATTTAATTTGTTTAATTCTTTTCTAATGTGCCAGAGTCCTGAATGAGTCCAACAACCAGAGCATGCTGTGTCCGCCTGCTGAACTGGTGAGTGTTATATAAGAGAAATTAACAATAAGGGAAGAAGACTGTCTTTCATATATCCTTTTGATTTTGTATGTAAATTGAAAAAAAAAAAAATCGTTGTTAATAACCAAGTTGAAAGCTATCAATTTTTTATAATTTTGTGGTACTCATCAAACATTGCACAAACTCTTGATGTTTAATGTCACTTGCCACTCTTATTCTGTTTAAGTTATAGTAAAAAAATTAAGAAAAGAAAGCATAATTCTTTAGTGTAGAGTTTGAGCATTGTTGTTTGAAACTTGTCATTGCAGGAGAGTTTGATGATGGACTCCTCTAAGCTTGCTGAACTGACTGAGAGCACGGACGAAAAGGCCAAGTTAAAAGGAGCCTTCATTGCCTTCATTTCAGGAAACCAGGTAAACTAGAAAAGTTCATGAAAATTGATTCATAGGTATTTAAAAAGAAAAGAATAAATTATTCAGAACATAATTTTGTCATAAAAAGGCATTTACTTTCTACAGTACAGACAACCAGAAAAGTATGTTTAATACAGATCATTTGAATATCCATTGCTATTATTGATTGCTCCTGACACTTTTATTATATATAGTTTATGGACTCAAGGGAATATGGAAAAACAAAATTAAGAGGAGTTGAAAACTCATTTTGTTGTGAAATGTGTCTTTTCAAAGTCTGAAGCTTTCAGTTTTCAATTAAGATATCTTGGAGTTTTCTATCGCTACATTCCATGTTAAGTATTTTGCCATTTTCTATTTTATCTGTCTATCTGGAAGGACTCTGTTGAAGCAGTTTTGGCAGAGCTGGTCCCACTTTGTCAGCGGGATCCTGGCTCCCTAGAGTCTGGCCTGGATCGAATCGTGGCTGGTGTCAGCATAGATTTGGTGGACGACATTCCGGATGCTGATCCTCGTTGGGCAGAGACAGACAAAAGCGGTCAGTTCCAACCTGTCCTCTTGGTTCTAAATAACAATATCATTACACTCATTGCTGAATCGAATGACTGACTGACTGATTGACAGTCTTTAATTGTTTTGTCGGCTTGGTGATATAAATTTAGTTAGGAATTAAACAAAAATCGAAATGAAGATTTGAATATATTCTTCCAATGAAGATTTTACTGGAGTTATTGGTAATGTTTGAAATTTTTTATTCTCTGCCTGGAGTTCAACTGTCTTTTGCTATGTCACTGTGACCACATAGTTCTATTTAACTAATTTATTTGAATATGTGAGGCTTGACCATGCTTAGATGACTTCATTATCGTATGTTTGTTTTTGTGTGCTTAGACTCGAGCAGCAGCACAGCCTCTGTCATCATCACACAGCAGCTCAAGGACAAGCAGAAAGCTCACGACTATTTGATCAACTTCCTCAAAGTGTCTGGGCTGTGGGAACAGGTTAGTTTGTATCACAACTTTTTCTATGTGTAACGTTATGAGATATGTAGACTTCAGCAAAAGCCATGAAATAACAAAATCTCAATAATTGTGCAAGTAAGCCAACTGGATGTAATTGTACTGGAGAAAATTCTTTTTGTTAATAATTCTTGTCTCCTTTACTTTTAAAAGTTTACTTTAAAAAAAAAAATTCATATTCTGGCCTTGACTATTGGCAGTTTCTTACTTGCCTGGTGAATTATATATATATATTTTTTCCCACCTATTCTTTTAACCCTTTTTTCCTTTTCAAGGCTAATTAAATGTGTTGAAATTAATGCTTTTATAAATGAATCCATTTGCTTTTTTTTAATTTTCACCTTTTTTTTCTGTAACTGTATTCCAGCTATCAGCTGTCTCTGTGCGAGGGTCTCTGATGTCCACCAGGCTGTTGTTATGTGAGAATGTGGAAAAGATTGAGGCAGCTGTGGCTATTCGGGAGTTGCATGGAGAGTAAGTTTTGTTTTCACTGTGAAGCTTACTATCTTGAGAAGGTTTTCAAAGTATTAAAGGTTGGGATTTTGTTTTGAGATAAAATATTGTCCTTTGAGATATACTTCTTAGATAAAATCTATGCAATCTCAACCATGTAGTCAATCTGAGAAATTTGTTAAGGAACTTAAATAAAAGCGTATCTGCAGTTATTAAAACTGCTCAACATATTTAGCATTGTAAGTTTTTATTCAGCAATCTTCTACGGTGTTTCAATTTTTTCTTAAATTTGAACTACACGGGTGAAGAAGATAATTTCAATGCCCTTTTGTGTTGCAAAAATGTCCATTATGTTTATGTCAGCTCTGTAATACAGGACATGTCGTAAATAAAAGATGGGGACTATAAGAAAGACCTGTCATTCATACTGTGTCCTTTTTTTTTTTCTCACTGATGACTTTTTTGTTTCATGCATGATTTGGAATTTGTCTGAAAAGGCTTATCTTGATCTTTGCATTCCATTTTTTTTCTAATAGACACAATAAAATTGTAGATCCGTGCCTCAGGAAACTCTTGGAGAAAAGGAAAGAAAAAATTCCTGCAACGCTGACACCACAAGACATGTTTTATCGGCGGGTGAGACAAACACTTTTAAAGTTTGATTTATTCCCGTGGCCATGCAGCCTAAAATTCTCTTGCCACTTGAGCATATAAAAATTGATCTTTGTTTGAATTCCTTCAGTACGGTGCCATAAATTTAAATCAGCTTTCTTTGAGCACCTGTTTCAGAACTTGGTGACAAATCTTGATGATTTTCTTTTTTTGCCTAGGTGTCAAGCATCCAGGACCTTGCGCAGGCTTTGGTAGAACACGTGGAAGAAATTCTAAAAACTGATCAGACTAGTAAGAGGATTCTGTCTATCATCCGAGCTGTCAATGCAATTGTTGTGGTAAGTATTTGACACAAGTGCCTAATTCACAAGTCATTAATTTTTTATTCTCTAAAGGTTTAAAGTAGCTGATGGATTTGAAAAGTGAAATTACTTGGTGAACAGTGCTCTTCATTTTTGCTCTGAATGACAAATTTTAAAGCTAGAAAATATTAAATTATGGCCACGTAACTATCAAATATTAGACTTTTTAAATATTGGCTTTACAGCAAGATTGTTAGAGTCCTGTCTGTACGGTGATTTGATTCAGCTTAGTTTCATGTCTTTGTCCATGCCATCCAGGCCATGCTTCACTACGCCTTGAAGTACAGGCAGGTCCATGCTGACATGTACGCTGGCAGCCAGGAAGCTATTCCTGAATACGTCCCATGGACGGCCACGGAGAACATGAGAAAAGTCGTCACTAAGCTGGTTGGTGTTTATTAATAATTATGTTTAATTATTGAGTGTAAGTCATTATTCATTAACGCTATGTTAGAAATTATGGAATTTTACAGCCATACGTGAGAGGAAGCATGGAATATATCCAGGTTTTCTTATGGGATGTTTTATTCTTTCTGTTTGGCCACAGTTTGAATCTCCTGCCAAGTCATGAATTTTGAGGGTTCTTTTATTGGTTTAAGTCCGATCAAACTTTGACCCAAAAAGAGATGCCCCTTGTGGGAAATACTTTGCATGCACCCGTTAATTTTCTTGTCCAACCTAGGTCAATATCAGCCTGGATCGTGGTGTGTCTGAGGCACGAGAAGTGGATGTGCAAGGAGTCATTTTCCAGAATGTGGTTGGATTGTCAGATATTCTCATGGACGGCTACGCCAGCCAGATCAAGTCCTTACAGCAATGGCCTGACAGGGCGGAGGACTGCTCAAAGCTGGAGCGAAGGTTTGAAAAAGAAAGACACAACTTGATTTTACCTTTGGGTAAGTCATAGTGGGTGGGATCATTTTCTTTTTGAATGTGTGTATATATATACACACACAGAGGGGAAGGGGAGGGGGAAGAGGTTGAAAGAAAAACACTGGAAATCTTGCTGTACTCATTTTTAGGTCTCTTAAAGGATTACTTATGGGAAGGAGTTTTTAAAGTTGCTTTTCAACTCAAGTAGGTACCTAATGACTTTATGTAAATCGCCATCCAGAACTAGACTTATTACATATACAAGTGAATTATTATTTCTTCTGCAAAATTTTTGCAAACTGAGTTCCAAATCACTTGTTAAGCAGTGGAAATTTGATTTAAAATACTTCCTCTCATTTGAAATCTTTATCACTTTATTCTGGTATTCAGTATAATGATCACTTCTTTTTTTTTTTTCTCGTTTTGCCCACAGTAAAACACAAACAGTACGACAGAGCTGCCTCACTGGCTGAAAAGTACGAGGACTTTGAGATGCTCATGGTGATTTGCGACACGACTGACAACCAGGAGCGTTTACAGCGGTACAGGAGTCAATTTGCCGACAAGGTAAAATGACATCTGAGAAGAGTGGAATTTGTAAATGTCATTCTGAAGTTGTGAAAGAAGTTTTGTGTTAACTTTTTTCGTTATAATTTTCTATTCTAATATCAAAGACGAGTTGGGAAAAGTTTGGTAGTGTACAATATTTTCTGAGATATAGGCCCACACTCTTCAAAATTCTCTCATGATAAATCAATCAAGAACTCAACAGTTACTGTAAAATAAGTTTTTGAGTATCAGTCTTATTGTAAGAGTTTTTTTTTATTGTCTTCTGTTTTTATTTTATTTACAGTGAATCATGAATCTTTTTTTTTTTTTTTTTTCTCAGGGATTTTCTCAGTTCCTGTTTCAATGGTATTTGAAAGAAGGTGAGAATCTAGAGATTTTTTTATGTGCTGATTTTTAAGAAATTTGGATAAATATTAGCTAGCTTTGTTTGCGAAAAGCTGCTGACAGCCTAGGAGTTTTAAAATTCTACAGTTGAGTCATTGCAAAACAGCTTCTGTGGACTGGTCAGTTATATAACATGAAACACTGTACGGTTACCAGTAGCTAGTGATTTTGGGAAAGAAGAAACACACAGAAATACACCATACGACAGCCAAAAGTTTACGAATGGGTGACTTGAATTATATCACCAAGCAGGGCCTTAATCTTGTTAGAACTCTTTTCACACCGAAAACAATTAATTACTCTTGCTGTCCGTTTCTGACCATAACATAAAGAAAAGAGGAAAACAAACGCTGATTGACGCATTAACTGATCAGCAGCAATTTCATTCCAAAAAAGAATACATCATAATATGCCGTGCTCTGCTAAAATCCTGATTCTGTACCATACCGGATCAGTATTCTTACCTCCTTTGTTTTTTTACAACGAACGGTTTCTTGCATCCATGCGCCTTGTAGTCCAATTCGGCTTATGGTAGGAAAAAACAAATTTTTTCTCTAAATTTGGGGGGGTGCGGCTTATGGTCAGGAGCAGCTTATAGTCTGAGAATTACGGTAATCTATGAAAATGAGACAGCTTTAAAAATGAAGAGCTAAGTATGTTTTAAAAGCTTATTTCAACAGTTCATTTTCTTTTGTTACAAAAAATGAAGACGAGGACAAAGAAATAATCAGCTAAGTTTTGAAAGGAATCAAGGTTTTTCATGCAAACTTTTCAATTAAAATTTGAAAACAAAAATGATGAACTTATTATTGCTCTCGTGTAATCCAAGGGAAGCGAGGCCACCTCCTGTCTCAACCTGTCGCCCAAGGAGAAGAGCTGAGCCATTTTCTTGACTCTGATAACGTGAAATACCTCAGCTGGCTTCATGAAATACAGAGAGGAAACTTTTTATCTGTGAGCAAACTGTTCAAGTACTATAGGTTTGATAAACAACCTTTTCCTCTCTTTCTTTTTGTCTATTGGCTCCCTTTTCATGTATCCCTCACCTGTAACTGTATTTTTTTTTTGGTCTCTTTTTGCTCTTTTCTTTTTTCTCTTAACTTTTTTTGTGCTGGGTGCTTCTGTGTCTGGCTAGCACAGTCAGCGAAGTGTTGGACTCCCATGCTGAAGGGTGGGGGTTCAATTCCTGCCAGCGCCATTGTGCCAACCACCTATTTGATAAAAGTCAGGCTGTTTTGATGGTTCACGTATCAGTCCTTTTCATGAGTATTTTTTTATCCCTAGGCCCACCATGCTTTGTCAGAGCTGGCCAGTGTGGAGAAAAACTTTCTGGCTAAGAAAAAGGTAAATTGAAGTGCAGCCTTTGGAAGGTTTTAAATTTTAGTTATAAGATTATGATATGATATGTATCCAAGAAAAACATTTTTTTCCTCTTTGCTCATTTAGCTTTAAAAAATTTATATGAATAAGCAAATATATCTAGTTATAGTCAGCAATGAAGAGCTAAAACTAAAAATCAGTCTACTTCACACCGTGATACTTGTGTTTCCTCTGTGAAAATGGATTGCTGCTATTGTAATGTTAAGAAATTTTATTTTGTTAATTGACCAATTGATCGTTGTAACTTGAATATCGAGCCAGGTCATTTCCTCTTAATTTTGTAGTGTAATGTTTGTTCTACTGTCAGACCCTGCTGAGTTTGAGCAAGTTGTCTGCCTTGGCTGTGGAGGAAGAGACAGAATCATTGCAGGAAGACATTGAAGGTAAATAAAATGAATGAAAGAAGAAACACTCTGAGAAGGAGCACCTGTGTCTGATTCTTCACGGTGGCTCCAACAGCTGTGTACCTGGCTGTCAAGCGGCAAAAGCCATGAATCACCTGGCCACGGCCGGTAGCCATCGTCGTTCAGTGTACGGGAGGGGGCAACCAAGCTGTTATTACATTCTCAAATTGAAAATGAAATTTTCTTTCTTTCTCTCTTTATCTTTTCCTTTAGTACCTTTCGGTGTAAGGTTTAATTGCTATGCACAAACTTTCGCCACTGATCCCTATCT
>JBCIKM010100451.1:0-14455 GCA_039654465.1 Melibe viridis | reverse complement strand
ACCTCGGCACTGTGTCTATACTATTTGCTATTCATTTTCATCTATTACCAGTGCCTGCTCCTCTTTTCTTCATTTAAGAAAGTTAGCTGAGGTTTTATTGTTTGTTTTTCTACACTTGCAATGATTCAATATTATGATATGCCATATTTGAAAAAATGTAAAAAAAATTTTATCTGCCTATAATTTGTTTGCGAGCTGTACAGAAGCAAGTCACCCCCAAAAAAGAAATGGATGAAAAGCATTTGAAAAAAAATTTAGCTTTTATTGAAAGGAACAGATGGTATCACAAGAAGGAACCATTCGAACAAAGAATGGGGACACTGCATGCATGCACTTAGTGCACAATCCTCCCTTGGCAAAGTATCAACTGCAGACATTACCTTTCAGTTTTGTGACGAATGTAGACACCCATAGGCAAAAAGTGTACCTCAACTAAATTTAAATTTGAAGTTGACTTTTCAACAGAAATGTATCTAATTTGATTTGAATTCACAGTTGGTATTATAGCTTTGTAACAATAGAATAATTCTATTAGACTCAGGCAACATATTATACCTATCTGCCTTAACCATAGGCACTACAATCACAATCCAATTCTTTCTCAATTTATGCTGTGTTGATTTGGTCTGTTGTCTCATGGACTTTCCGAATCAATCGGTCTCGTTTGTCCTTCAAGTATTGAATCCTCTTTGTTTTTAACTTATATCCAACAACCACTCCTCCAACAAATGCCAGCAGACACAAAACAGCGACACCTCTCTCTTCCACCGGCATTTTATGTATGTAATATGACGAATTCAAAGAAATGTAAATCGATCAGGAAAGATCTGAAAGCGAAAGTAGAAATACGTCCTTCTTTCCATGAATGTCGAGTAAAAAGGTGAATAGTTTTTTGTACCATGTGGAATTCTTTTCGTCACTTCCTTTACCGGTCTCTGCCATTATCGAAACTGAGCAACCTGAGAGGAAAAGCGTGATTCAACATGGCCAGTACAACAACAGCCCTAACTGTCGGTGGCGATAGAACCACAGGCCAAACTGTCAGGACTCAAAATGGTAAACAAATTTAATAATTGGAGGGAAGAAATTTTAGGGGTTTGTGGTTATTAATAAGGAAGAAAAATTATTGGTCTTTCTCTTCCTTGTTTCTGGTTGCCAATGACTCTCAGAGGAAGATTCCAGAACTTTTCTGATTTCATGTTTCTCATTAATTTATTTGGTATCAGTCTTGCTTTATGCATAATATAAAAGAAAGAAATTTTACAGTGATCAGGTTTTTCATTTCTTATGTATGCCAAAGTACATGGCTTATTCATGGAGTCACACATAAATCGATGTTGATGCATGGAGGAACATAATTTGCTTAATGCAGACTCATTAGAATTTATATATAACAATAATTTTTGACAAAATTTGTAGTTTCCATATGATCACGCAAATATCCCTTTTGATTTAAACTAAAGCCGACATAGTCACGTGACTGTTTTTGTTCAATGTCATTGATTAAACATTCATCGTAGACTCGGATAATAATAATAATATAGAACATTTTTATAGCGCATTACCACAATGTCATGTTCAAGGCGCTTTACAATGGTTACGTATTAAAAAAAAATAATGTTGATTGTAAGATGGTTTGTAGTATCTACGTTATTTTTGGATGTAAACAACCCTGAAACCTCGCCGGTCTCCCACATTTGTGGATGACGAATGGCGACTGGAAGGAGGATAAATACCGCTCCTGAAATGCTTGGGTCTGCAAAATAGTGTAAGCGTTGTAATACCACTGCTGTACATCATCTGTTAAGCTAGAGTGGAAACAAACCCTCTGCTTGTTAGGAGTTTGTGCGTCAAAATTTTAAGGCTCAAGTCCGTATCATACTAGTACTCTTTTTATAAGTTATTAGATTATTTTATTTCCATATAATTGCCATATTCTCCATTTTTACTCATCACAGTGCTGGCGGCTAGTTCCATTGCCAACATAGTCAAGAGCAGTTTGGGTCCTGTAGGTCTCGACAAAATGCTGGTTGATGACATTGGTGTAAGTCTTCAAATTTAAACTTTTTATCTTTCTTTAAGAGAAAAATTAGTTTTATTTTAGAGCCAGTATCAGGGATATCATGAAAAGATTATAATTAAAAACTGAAAAGGTTTATTACAAATCAAACTTCCTATGTATACCTATCAGGCATCAGAAAGATCATTCTTGCACAACAGTTTAACAGGAAAGCTGTAATAACAGCCATTTATAACAAGAAACCACATAGCAGCCTCTGAGTTAAATATGTTTTGACTTCCCCACCTGCCTCAATTCCACTAAACAAACCCCCCCTCCCCCCATGCTTTCATCCAAGTTGTTACCAGACACGCCGCTAAGGCATTGCCGCCTATGATGACAAACTCTGTCACCAAAGATGATGACATCTCATTCGTTGTCTCTGCCTTACTAATATGGAATATGTTTATTTGTAAAGTCATCCATTTCTTAATCAATATGAAATTCCCCATAAGTGTTCCTCGAAGTGAAAGCTTTAATTTGAGACCTTATTTGCTAAGATTGCTCAACAGAAAGTGGAGGAGTTTGTTACTACATAGACAGACAGTTGAAAAATTTATTAGTTTGTGATAGTTAGGTGCTATTATTGTTTCCAAGAATTCCAGTGAAAGTAAATGAAACAGGGATCTAAGAAATTCTAATCTTTTTTGGTTAAAAAAATTATCATTCTTTGCTTTAATTGGATACAGGATGTGAGTATTACAAATGACGGAGCCACCATTTTGAAGTTGTTGGAGGTAGAACACCCAGCTGCAAAGGTTCTCGTCGAATTGGCAGATCTTCAGGACCAGGAAGTGGGTGACGGCACCACCAGTGTTGTATGTACATTTCATATTCCTTACCCTTGGCTTTCTGGTTGTTTTTCTTTGAAAATTGATTAATTGATATTTACTCTCATTTAAATTATTGTTTACTTCTCTTTTTGTATAGATTTTACCTTTCACACTTACAGCATTTTTTTGAGTTAAGCATATCTATCTTAAGTTGTGTTCTTAGGTGGAGATACTAGACTGTTGTTAGCTTGTTCAGCTTATTACTTTCCTCATTAAAATAAGATATAATGCTTGTTACCAAGAAGGTTGGATAACAATTTTACTCTTCCATCTCATCAATAATTACATTTTCCCACAGGCTTTGTCATAGTTTTATCCTCTCTTGATAATCTTTGGATTTTATCCAAATTGAATTATGTTATGAATCTGAAATTGAGTGGAAACCACAGTGTTAATAAGAGAGGGAGTAGAAAATAATATGTGTGAGACTTAGATATCACCAGATTGAATACACACACAAAGTCCTACTGGGTCTTGGTAAATATTCATTTATATACAAGCCAACCTGCTCTTTGAGAAAATAATGAAAGCTATGTAGCCATCAATTGCATAATATCGTCTTCATCGTTTCCTTCCAACAGGTAATCATAGCGGCAGAGCTTCTGAAGAACGCTGACGAACTGGTCAAATGTAAAATCCACCCCACCTCCATCATCAGTGGCTACAGACTGGCTTGCAAGTAGGTTACAGTTGTGGCAGTGGACCCTTGCTTCAATTCCTTCCTTTTGTGGGAGAGTTTTTTTTGTAATTTTTTTTTTTTAAAGATTTTTCAACAGTTTTCAGCAAAGCCATTTTGTACATAATTTTGCATTTTTCAATTTTTTTTTCCTTTTTTTTAGATTTGTTTCATATTCACATTGATAGGCAGTATTAATATATTGGTCCTTTTGCATGTGAAGAGGGGTGATTGTTGCATTTTCAATTAATTTGACTATGTTGATTGGCATCAATTTTGCTTATTAAATTTACCTTTTGAAATGTATTTCTCTTTTCATTCAGAGACATAATATTGTGAGAGCTGAAATTTTTTGAATTGAGTATTTCATAGATTTGTTTTGTTGTACAAGAAGCCTGTAGCAGCTCTAAACTCAAGACACCACTCGTTTTGATTTTCCCATTTGTCTCAATTCCACTTAATCAACCCTCTTCTTCCTTCTTCCTGCTCTTTGCCTTCGTCCAAAGTCGTGACCAGCCTCTCATATTTGCTTGTTACGCTCTGCCAAGCCATCGCCATTTGTGATGAAAAATTTTTTTTCATGAACAAATGATAATGGCATCTCATTCTTCCTTAGTAATATTGAAAATGGTTTTTCGTTAAGTTATCCATTTCTTAATTAATATAAGATTTCCCACAGATATGGTATTGTAAAGCGCTTAGAGTATGGTGAAGACTGTGGATAAGTGCTATATAACTGCTATATTTAATTTTTAATTTAATTCCTCGGTGTGATAGCTTTGGTTTGATTCCTTATTTGCAAAGATAGCTTGACACAGAGTGGAGGAGTTTGGTAGTCCACAGACAGACAGATTGACAATAGAATAATTTATAACAGATTAATGAAGTAATGTTAGAAATGAAAAAAGTGTCAGTCCAATCAATTTTCCCCCATTTCTTTGTCATCTGTAGGGAGGCTGTTAAGTATATTCAAGAGAGGTTGACCATCCCAGTTGATGACCTTGGACGGGATTGCATCATCAACGCTGCCAAAACAAGCATGTCTAGCAAAATCATTGGACCGTATCTTTTTTTTTTTCCTCCTGATTTTTTTTTTTTTTTTTTTTTTTAATGTCACGCAGTCCCTCTGACCTGTGTTATCTTTTTTTTTTTCTCTCTCTCTTTCTCTGTGTAGTGTAGGTACTGTCTTTCTCTGTTTTTGTCTTCTGCTATTTCTCTTTTCTCCCTCTCCCTCCCTTCTTCTCTCTCTCTCTCTCTCTCTCTCTCTGTCTCTCCGTCTGCCTGTCTCTCTCTCTCTGCTGCCTCCCTCAGGCTTGCTCTTTGTGGATGGAACCTGTTCTGGGTTTTTCCGGCCAGGATATTCTAAGAAAAAAATTAGGAGAATACAGGGATGGAACCTATTCCGGTTTTTCCAGAACCTCCAGGTTTTTTTCCAGCATAGAAATTTTGAGAAAAAAATCCAGATAAATAGGGCCCCCACAGATTATCAATAAATGTAAATGAGTACCGATCAGTCAACAAGGTTTCTAGTTTGTTTACATTTGCTGGTCAAAGTATAATTTAGACCCCTTGTTGCTTGATTTGCTACCGTTGCCTAAAATGCCTGATTTCATTGGAATGACTAAACAAAAGAAACATCAATTTTTTGTTTTAGATAACGCTTTTGAATTGAACTTTGAGTTTGTGAAATGTCAAGGAAATCAGTTTTTTAATGCTTGAGATATCGTTTTCTTTTCATCGGCTGATCAAAACTATATTGTGGAAAGTTAAGATGACAATGTTTTTAAAAGAGTCCGGGCTGAATTAAGTTGAATTCTGAAATAAAAATTACCCTTCTAATTTTTTTTTATCTCATAAAATATGAAGTTTCAAACACTGACTTCTTGTCCGAATTAATTAGAGAATGTTATGATTTTCACAATGGTGGTCAATTTTTTAAACAATTTTTTCTATTTAATGGGCCACACTTCCCCTAGATACTGAGTCTTTTAATTTATAAATCAAACCTTGCCTTAGTTAGTAAGGCAGACTTTCACTATTTCTGTCATCTGACTGTAATGACGAGTTCCTGATAATTGATTTAACCTTTCATAGCAAGGCTTAATATTTTCAGCCTCTACTTTTTGTCTCTGTGGTAGTTTTTTCCAGCTTTCAATTAATTGCGTCAAAAGTTGCAACATGGGCTAAAATCTACAATGAAAAAGTGGTTTTCAAATAGGGTAAAAACAGATCAGAATATATCTAAATGGCCTTTGTTGGTCAGATCTCCTGCCTTCGGCACTCTGTTACAGCTATTATTTTTTGTTTGTTCATTCTCAGTCCAGTATAAGCTGTAGTGTAAGTATGATCAATAAATGATAAGTCAAAATTACTCAATGAAAAGATTGGATGCTGGGGTACCCTTTTGCACCTGCTACATATGAATTCATGGTGCGGGGAAAAAAAGTTCGTGGTTTTTTTCAATAGTTGGTTCCAACCCTGCCTATTTTATGCCTTTTGGTACATAACTCCAGGGTCACGAAGTAAGACTTGCTGTGTACTTCTGTAACCTAAGATGGAGAAAGGTCCTTGATCTTCTTGGACCATAATGCTGTTATGGGTTGTTGCCATCGTTTTTTTTTTGTTGGGAAAGGTGATATTATTTGGTCATTGTAGATCAAATCATTTAGATATCTAATTGTTTTGAGAGATCATGTTTGGTTTTTATTGGAAATCCTCTTTCTTCAATTTGCAGTGTTACCTGTTCTTTTTTAAATCTATTTTCATCCTGTCTGTGACCCTTGTGTTTTGAGTTAGCCTAAAAACACAATAAATAAAGCAAATTGCTTGCTCACAGAAAATTTGCCTTAACTGCTGCAGTGATTCTGACTTCTTTGCCGACATGGTGGTGGACGCAGCCAATGCTGTGAAGACAGCGGATGGGAAAGGCGGATACAGGTATCCAGTGAAAGCTGTCAACGTGCTCAAGGCTCATGGGAAAAGCTCAAGGGAGAGTGTCTTGGTTCAAGGCTATGCTCTCAATTGCACAGTGGCTTCACAAGGTTTGTCTTCATTCATTTTCCCTGCCTCTCTCTATCTCTCCCCCACCCTCAACCCCACTCCCCTTTTTTTGTTATTGTTATATGGAAAAGTAACATTAACTTTTCCTATTTAACCATCTCTTTGCCCTTTTTTTAAGAAATGAAAAATGTAAGTACTAAACCCAATACAATTCGTTCAGATTGCCCGAGTTGTCCTGGAATTTTTCACAGTTCAGATTGCCCAAGATTGCTTGCTGGGTGTATAAACTTATTTACTAAAAAGCAAATTGAAAGCCTAACTTCTGCTAATAATCAGACATATAGTAATATTGAAAGTGAAGAAAGGCTTTTACCATTCTTTTTTATTGTTTTCTACGATTTTTAAAAAATCAACTACACCCACAACCTACAATTTCCTGATATTGTTGTTGTTGTTTTATACAAAAAACGTTTGACTCTGAAAAACGATGGGGAACAGAGTTCTAATGATAAAAATCTCTTTTATTTCATCTTCCTACTCTGTTAATGCCAGCAAGTAATTGTTGTAGACCACATTGAAACTAAAATTTTGAACAGCTATCTCCCCTCCCCTGGACTGTTTGGGAAGTTTATTTGGGATTTTGTCTGAAGAGCAATGAATGGCGTAAAATAAAACAAAACAAAAAAGGCTCCAAAACAACAGAACATCTTATATCCCCTCTGTTTTCCTCATGCATGATCAGTGACCAAAAGGTGTAGACAAATTTTCATAAATGTAGTTCATTTTTTCCCCCACAATTGTACCGCTGTTTAATATTTTCCTGTCTATGCCTCACAGCCATGCCTAAGCTGATTCCTAATGCCAAAATTGCCTGCCTAGACTTCAGCCTGCAAAAAGCCAAGATGCACCTTGGGGTGCAAGTCCTGGTTGAAGACCCCAACCAGCTCGAGAGTATCAGAGAGAGGTAAAATTAAACTTTGTGTGGGATTGTAGTTATATGGTCAATTGGAAAAGTTGCTATTTACTCAATTCTCCTGTCATGAATGATTTTTGTACAAAAAATTTTTTGTTAAGTTTATAATCTGTTTGAAATATAAAAAACAATTTTTTTTACCCATACACAGTGTTCTTAAAAAATAAGACCGTAAATGCCTGGAGTTTTTCATTGAATATTGTGAACAATTTTGTTTTGTTTTTTTTAATTCCTTCAACGCATTAAAGTCAAAAGATGTTTTCAGCATCAAACATCAATTTTTCAGCTTTACAGAACAGACTTTGTTTCAACTTTTAGTGTAGATGGCTCTCATTTTTCATGTCTCTCGACATTCATTCATGTATGGAAACAAATCGCAGATGGATGGAATTTGTGAAAAGAAAGAGCAAAAAATTTAGATTTCTTTTTTTTTTTTTTTTAAACCTGCAAAGGCAGAATTTATTTTACCACAAAGATCAAAAACTGGTAATGGTAATACTTCCTCACCATTAGAGAATTTGTATATGAAAAATGAACTTAAAAAACAACAACGCTGTGTTCTTTGTGTGTTATATCTAAACTGCAATCAAATATAGTTGAAGAATTTTGTTGTTGTTGTTCATTCTAGAGAGTCAGATATCACAAAGGAAAGAATCCAGAAGATTCTGTCAGCTGGTGCCAATGTGGTCCTGACCACAGGGGGCATTGACGACCTTTGTCTCAAGTACTTTGTAGAAGCTGGGGTCATGGCGGTCAGACGATGCAAGAAGGCTGACCTCAAGCGAATTGCCAAAGCTACTGGAGGTTGGTCTCCTGAATATCATCTCAATCTGTAAACCATAACACTGTAAAATGTAAACTATGTTAAAAGCCTTGTTACCCTCATCTAGTTAAAAATCAGTGCATTTTTGGGTGAGAAAGTTATTTTAAGCAATGAAACCCCATGAAATGTTTTTGTTTTGGGTTGTGTTGCCACTGGATAATTCCAGAATATCCAAATGACAAGAATTAGAATCTGAAGGCGCCTGCATACAAGCTCACAAAGTTTGTTTTACTAATGGCACAGTATTGATTGGTAGGTTATGACTTTCTTTTCCTACATTCTTTACCAGCTCATATGCTACAACTCTTAAAGTGTCAGGACTTTAAAACATAGTTTTACTATGAAGTGAAAATAATAAAATAATTGTCATTGCATGTGTGTGTTTTTGTCATCGTGTTTTGCAGCCACATTCATGATGACCTTGGCCAACATGGAAGGGGAGGAGAGCTTTGAGGCGTCCTATCTGGGCCAGGCTGATGAAGTGGCACAGGAGAGGATTTGCGACGATGAACTCATCATTCTCAAAGGGTGAACATGGCAGCTATTCACGGTTTTACAATGAGAGTAAAATACCAGATAACATTTATTGCTTCAAAGATTATTTACTATTATCTATAGAATAAAGGGGGGGAAATGAATAATTATATTATTTGCACCTCAGTTTGTCTTGACATGCGTTTGTTGCTCATGTCCTGAAAGTTCTTAAGATGTAGTAATACCCCATATGTATTGCTCATTATGCTATGCAAGATTAGGCAGGGTGGACTGATCATCTGTCTGTCTTCATTTCTTGTGATCCAGAGTGGTCCCGACACAGCTAATGTTGTATCAAGGGATAAGGATAACAAAACAAAACTTTGTAGCTATGTAGTCTTGTCAGAATGGTTGATTATTTGGTTTGTGAAATGTACGCATTGCTATTATCAGTATTGCAATACGGCTCAGTTTCTGTATGTGCAGTCAAAATATGTTTTAATCTTTTATCTCATTCGAGTTTCTTTATTTCATTATATTTTATTTTTTTTGTTTTATTCAGTCCCAAAGCCCGCTCTGCCTCGTCTATCATTCTGCGAGGAGCCAATGACTTCATGGTGGACGAGATGGAGCGGTCAGTGCACGACGCCTTGTGCGTGGTCAAGCGAGTGCTAGAGTCCAAGAAGGTAGTGGCAGGAGGCGGAGCAGTGGAGGCTGCCCTGTCCATCTACCTGGAGAACTTTGCCACTTCTTTAGTGAGTGGAAACACTTTTTTTTCTTATTCAACCGTCACCTTTAGTGAACAGAAACATTTTCATATTAAAATTAAATGAAAGAAAGATCGAAAAAACTTTGTATCAAATAAATGTTGTTCCATTTTCATTTCCCCTACTCCTAGTTGCAAAGTCTTGTAGTAGTTGGTTTAGCATTTACAAGCGTGTGTTCATTTGTACAAAAATTAATGGTCAGAGATGGTCTGTCTGCCTCTCCTCCCCTGGGTAAGTCAGGTCTGTCTGCCTCTCCTCCCCTGGGTAAGTCGGAAGAGCTTTATGAGTTGGTACTATAAATATGCGAATGAAAGACAAAATTATTCATCTCACCCATTGTTCCCCATTTCCTCGCCTTTGAGAGCCAAGAGCAGCTTGCCTTTGGAGGGTTAGCCTAGTTACTGCTTGTTAACCCAAAACATTTTGTTTTGACCAGTTTGGTCTATCATGGAAAAACTTGCCTGCAGGAGTAACTACCTAAGATAATTTAGAAATGACAGACTGAAAAGACCTACATTAATCCAACATCTTTCCCCATCTCTTCACTTTAGCGAGCTGAGAGCAGCAGAAATTTATCAGTCCCATCTGTTTATCCCCAAGCTTGTTTTTTCCTATGTGGTTTATAATTTTAAAGCATATAATGTACGGGTCGCAATTTTCTGCTACCATCATGTCCTCCACTATGTATTACTCCATTACTGCAGAATTTTGTATGCAGCCCAGCTATTACACATATATAGTGTGCAGATTATAGATTGTAAAAATTGAAGTCATCTTTGCTTATTTAAATGTACAATACCTTAGCAAACCACCAACTAAAAGTTTGACTATATGGGGGGCTTAGTGAAAAAGAAGGTGGAGGATGTTGGTCACAAAGATTCCTCCTTTGCCAAAACTTGAGTTGAGACCCATGTCTATTTGCATAGAAAAAAGAAATGACTAACCAGGATCACCTTGTCTTTGTTGCATTCCCCCCACTCCTCCCCTAGGCAAGCCGAGAGCAGCTGGCCATTGCAGAGTTTGCCCAGTCGCTGCTGGTCATCCCCAAGCAGCTGGCCATCAACGCAGCCCAGGACTCGACCGACCTGGTGGCCAAACTCAGAGCCTTCCACAACACCTCACAGACACGGGCTGAGCACAACGAGCTGCGATGGTGAGTACAGGCTGGGTTTTGGAAACAATTTGTATGGAACCAGATGGAAACCTCTTTAAAAAGACTATGGGTTATTATTTCAAATTATTTTCATGCATCTTCATTGATGATAAGTTATTTTTGTTTACTCTGGAGCTGAGTTGATAATCTCTGTTAAAAATTTTAAAAACACCCACACTGCATCTATGATATTGATCTGAAACACCTGGGCTTTGATTAACCTAAGCAAATGCATTTCTACTATGGTATTGATGTTTCAGATTATTATTTATGTACATTTGTTAGTTTTACAATTTTGTCAAACTCCCGTCGCACAAGATTTAAAGTAGTTACAGACAGACTTGTTTGTCAAATTGGAGTTTGGTTGGGTTTTTTTTTGCCACCCACAATATCTTTTTTTCAAGATGAAAAAAAAATGTGTTCAAAATTGCTATTACTTTTGATGATTTATTGTTTTCTTATGGAGGAGTTCAAGCCTTTACTTTTTGTTAAGAACTGAATTTCTTTTTTGCGAAAAAGCTGTTCTCCTCACATTATTAGATCAGTTATGTTGCCTTCAAAGATTTCATCCTGCTCTTCAATAGATCAGTGTGTCTTGTTTTTTTTTCGTTGGCCTACATTTTGTGTCTGTCCCTTATCATATAGATCATTCACATGGTTTTATTTTTTTCCCCCATTTTGTTTTCTCCTCAATAGGGTGGGTCTAGATCTATACGACGGCATTGTGAGAGACAACCGTAAGGCTGGAGTGCTAGAGCCGGCCATGTCTAAGATCAAATCCCTGAAGTTTGCCACTGAGGCAGCCATCACCATCCTCCGTATCGACGACCTCATCAAGTTGCAAGCAGAGAAAGCGCCTGGCCAGTCGTACGCAGATGCATACAGATCAGGGGCTCTGGATGGTTGAAACATTTGTATTAATATCGTTATTATTATTATATTTTTGAGGGAGGGATATGATTAGAGGGGAGACGTGTAAGTAAGTTGGGTTTTTTTGGCAAGTCATTTATTTATATTACTGCTGTTACGTTTTTAGTGATGAAGTATACACTCTCTCTACACATGTGGACGTATATGAAACTTGGTTCTGTAAAAAACAGTGCAGAGTAATCCTTGACATAAGTTATGAATTCTTAGGGTAGCCTTTTTGGTAAGCAGTTTGAGCTTTTTTTTGTCTCCCCTTTTCAGGCCAAGGCCAGAAAAACAGGTTTTTGTAGATTGTAAATCCAGGTTGAGATGAAAGGCAATGAGTCTGATCATCCCATGAAGCGTCCAGTTGATAAAATGATTATCTTTGTATTGGTAGCTTTATGGGTTTCGAACACAGTCAAATCATGCTCAACAAGGCATCACAATCTCTTTTTGAAGTCTAAATCTGATTTGTTGGATCAGATAAAATGATCTATTCTAGAAAAAGTGGGCATCTGTGGAGGTCTACAACCGTGAAGGTAGCCTCGGCCTCCTCGTCTGGTTATTGGTGTCAAGGCTTGTATGGCAGGTAGTGGGGTGGGAAATGTGCTGTGGCTTGGGTATGAGGGCTTGTGCTGTCAGTCCAATGGTTTCAAGGCTTGGATGGTAGTGGTGTGTGAAATGGTCTGCGGCTTTGGTATATGAGGGAGATTGATTTTTACTGGGAATAGGCAACGCATTTTATACTTATTATTAGTCATTAGAAGTAGAAGTTGAAACACTTTTTTGGCCTGTATTTCTCTTCCATAATTCAGAAAGATGTTTTCTTTATTGGGGTATTATTGATCTTTGTTGAAGAATGTGAAGATAAGTGGAATAATGTATCAGAATTACATTTTTCCAAGCATAAAATAATTCTTTTTGATCCACTCTCAAGCAGTTTAGCTGTAATTTTGGGTGGTTGTTTTTTGTTTTGTTTTTTTTAAACCCTTTTCCTTCTCCAATTGTGGTCTAAAAGTAAAAATCATTCTCCTTTTCAAAATTAGAAAACAAGGTGAAAGTGTAACCATAGCAATGAATGACTGAACACATTACGTATGCATTGTCGTCCTCATTTCTGTTTAGTCACTGAACTGTCGAGTCATCCATATTTCATTATTCAAACATACTCGTGTGTTTGACAGGACTCTGGTTATAAAAAACAAATAATTCTTTGTCATGTTTTGTCAGTTTTTATCAGCTTGCTTGCTCTTGAAGTGTGATTCATTATTTTTTCTGATAATTTTTTTTTCTCAAGTTTTTTACACATAAACAATAAAAAGAAAAATCTCCTAGCATTTTTTTGTTATTTTTTTAATAATGAAACTGTTTGAATGTAAATAAGAATGGATGGTTTGAAGGTGTCCATGTTTGGTACGAGCTACTTCCATTGGTCATCAACTTGTAGATTATTTACTCTTGAAAACCTTACAATAGTTAAAGAAGTCTCTCTATTGTGGTGGGCCTGGAACAGGATTACTTTTCTTTAAGCCTTGTTTTCACACAGGCAAATGTGTCATGGGACAGAGGAATGTGTTCATGACGCAATTACATATGCATTACGTACTCAGTAGTTTATGTGCCATGGCATTGGGACTTTATCATCAATTAATGAGCTATTGTCACTGTTAATACATACACGGGTTCCCCCTGCTGCTTCTTTGTGGCAGATGGTATGTTGGAGTCTCTGGCCGGCTTTTCAACCTCTGTCTCTTACCTTCTGTTCGGAAACTATATAGTCTTACTTGATTCAAACTCTTCTGTTGTGTCCTGTCTTTGTTGTCTTGTGTGCAATTTAGTGGTCAGATCCCACCAGTGATGCAGGTCAGAAGCTAGACCCGCTAAATATTTTAATTTTAATACACAAAAGGGGTTTAAGTTTAAAGATCGTGCGTCTTCCCTCACCATTTTGCTGTCCTGGGTTTTGGCCATTGTGTTACTTTTTGTTTGGAAATATTGTGGTTGTAAATGAGGTCTCTGTCTTGTCAATTTGTTATTTGAAGGATGATATTAATTTTCAGGGCGGGTGGTTGGTAGATGTCCATGGTGGGCACTTCTAGTTCTGTGTTGATCTTTTACACTGAAGCTATTGTCTTACTATTCCTCCTCTTCTTGTGTGTCCTGTTTTTGTTGTTTTGATTGCGACTCAACTCAAAAGTACTTTGTTCACTAAAGGGTCTTCCTGAACTATTGTGATGGCCATTCCTTTTTTGTTTTTGTTTTTTTTGAGAGATCATATTTTTTATGATTGTAAATTATCTTTCTGTGGTGTCTATGGTTTCAGAGGTGATATGTATTTTTTAGTGTAAATCATCTCTCTGCTGTTTGTGGTTCGATCTGTTTCCTCTTTGAACTCATTCTATCATCTTGCTTTCTTCTTGGCTCCTCTATGACCCTCGTGTGTCTTGGGGCCTTAAAACCTCCAATGAACAAACACATTATTTTCCAGGCAAATTCATCTCCCTTCTGTTTGTGGCTTGACCTATTCTCCTCTTCCAACATCTATCAACTTATTTTCCCCTGCTCTCTCTCTCTCTCTGTGTTCTTTCCCCCCCCCCCCCCCCCCTTCTCTCTCGTTAATAGAGCATGAAATTATTGTCCACTCGAAATAAATTAAATCATTGACAATCCTCTCCCTTTGTCAGCGCTTTTCTGCAGATAGAAAGTTATGTACCGTGTTCCTTTTTTTTTTTTTTGTCTTTTGTGTGTGTGTGTGGGGGGGGGGGGGGTGGGGGGTCAAATCAAACAA
>JBCIKM010100340.1:0-12866 GCA_039654465.1 Melibe viridis | reverse complement strand
AGGCAAGTGAAATGAAAATACTGTGCATTTTCTGTTAAGGCAGGCAAGTGAAATGAAAATACTGTGCATTTTCTGTTAAGGCAGGCAAGTGAAATGAAAATACTGTGCATTTTCTGTTGAGGCAGGCAAGTGAAACGAATGCATGCACTCTGGAGGCCTGTGTTGATATTTTTACATAACCTTTGTGAAGTTTTGCTCTTTAAGAGATTAGATAAGATACTTTGAGATAAATTATATATCACTTCAACAGTTTGAAGTTATTTTCTATATTATACATACATCAATTCAATTGGGTGTGATATATCATGTGCAAGAAAACAAAACGCTAGAATGAGAACTTGAAAAAAAAAAAGTTTTATATAATTAAAGTAATGAAACAAAGCTTAGCATGTGTGTAGCTAAATTCTTTAAGTTTACAAGTGTGAGAAATTTCAATAAATTACAGCATCTTACTTCTGAGATATATTAATTGTCCTTTATTGTGTGTCAATTCATTTATTTCATATGTTGGCTTCTTTGTTTAAACAGTATAAGGCAAATTGTGGGGTTTTTGGGACCACAAATATTTCCCTGTGTTTCTTTGTTCAGGATGTTCGAGATGTGCAGACTTCCTTGAAACTAAGTCTTGAGCGAGCCAGTCACAACATCACGGGAATGCTGCTGTACTTTATTGGTCAGGGTCATGGGAAAGAGAGTAAGCATGTTATTTGGTATAGTTAAGTGCTTAGAGTATAGTGGTGACCGTGGATAATTGCTATATAAATGTTTTACTTTACTTTGATTTATAATGGATATTTTTACTGGTTTATTTTCTTAAAAAGCCACTGCAAGTTTAAGGCCTGTGTCAACTAGTTGAAAAGAACATGTTGATTAAAATCTAATTTGAGAGTATTTTGTTAATATGGGCCTTCTTTCTTGCCATTTTTATCAGCTGGCACCGTAATTTGGTCTCACTACAACTTGGGTGACCTTCGGCCTGAGTGGATTCTGCCTACGTTTTACGGAGAGCTAAGACAGTCCTACTCCTCCTCCGTGACGTCCCAACACTTTGTGGCCAAGATCAAGGACAGCCAGCAGAGGCGAAACAGACGCATCCACCATTCCGCACCTGAAATGAACCTGGAGAATTTCCGCCACAAATATTTCCGTTTCCGGCGCTCAAGCTCTGAGGTTTCCAGGCAGACATTTGAAGCTATTCAAGAGCTGCATGGTGATTTAAATTTTAGAGTAACCTTTTATAAAAGTTTGCTTTGTAAAAACCAAGAACAAAAGTACATCTTGTTTTATGTAAGTTTGAAAGTCATAATAAATGACTATAATCAAAATCCTTTAGATTGTCAATGTGTGTCTGATTTACCAAAGAGATTTTATAAAAATTCAACCCCACCAATGTATTTACTCTTTTGATTGGTGATAACATTTTCAGCCTGCAAATTTTATTAAAATGCAGGGAAATTAAGAGTAGGGCTGAGAAAGAAAAGAACAAAAATTGCCCTTCCTTTTCTTAAATCTGTGAGGAAAGAACTACAAATAGTATAGAGTGGGAATTTATCTTTCTTTTTATTTTTTGTCTTAATTAAAAAGCAATGAATGTTTAATTGCCTTACCAGCCAAAAGTCAAGTTCAAGGAAAATTGAAAAGACCAGCCACAACGCCAAAGAGCAGCCCAAGACTCCAGCAAATCAGGAGGCGAATGCGGCGGAAAGAGGGCGCCATGAAAACAGAACCTGCCGTTGATTTGACAACTCCACCACTGGATGTTCTGGAAGAAGCTTCTCCAGTGTTCTTTTCTAATCCAACCACCTCAGATGCAGACGGTGAGTTTTATTACGCCATATGTAGTTCTGGTTCTCTGACTGAGAATAGGATCAAGACAAACATTCTGCTTTATACTTATTGACAGCCCTAACAGCTACGAATTTGGAATAAGGGAGCATATATTGGATAAGTTTTAATGGATCTTCATATGCTTATGGATTACAATCCACAGTGTTTTACCTACTTATGAGTGGATTTTATTTGATTGGCAGATGAAGCTCCTGTATGTAACAGTGGAAGACAATGCTTAAGACTTGACTTGTATTGGTTTGTAATATGCATGCCAGATTTAATATATATATATATATATATGCAGTTCATTTTGAGACTGTTTGTGAAGATTTCACATGGTGACTTTGTGCTTTGACTGAGATGTCTTTACTGGCTGTGCATCACTTTTTCCACAGAGCTGAGGTCATAATGGACAACTAGTCTTTTAGATAGATATTAACATTTTTTCTTAAGATTAAAAGAAAATATCTTTGTAATCAATTTCACTTCTTATCAATATCTTTTTTATCAGAGGAAATGCCAATCTTTGAGCCATCAGAAGAAGACTGGGAGGACTACAAGCGGACTACCTTGACCGGTGCCAACATTCCATTCAATCCAGCAGACCCGCGGCGTGTGTCTGATCCAATCAAAATTTCTGAAAGCAGGCCAAGCAGTAAAGATCTCACCAACAGTAAGAACTGGGGGATGGATAGAACCAATTATCACTTTTACTCCTAATTTGTTTTTTTGTTGATAAATTTGAAAACAGAAGAAAAAGAGGATTTAATGGCATAAATAAAAGCATCTGTTTATTTGTAACATACAGAAACATCTGTTTATTTGTAACATACAGAAACATCTGTTTATTTGTAACATACAAAAAAGACTCCTTGTAATAGCACAGGGAATAAATCATTCTTATGCTAAGATTCAGGAAGATTCTTGGAGGATCTAATTCTGGCTCTAAGGATTGAATCCTTGTACTGGGAGCTTATTGTATGTTGTGACTGTGTCCACCAATGAGTGTTCAGTACCCGTCCTGGGGTATGTATGTATGTATTAGTTGTAAGCTACATGTTATATGAGGGAATGAAACTGTGTGTTCACTCCTTTCAGTGTTGTATTATTTTGGTCTTGAATGTTCCTTGACTTATATTTTAATTCATGCTTGTGTAACTTCCGGGCGCTATTGAATACAGCAACTATCTTATTTCGTTTCTCAAAGTCATTGCCTTTTTATGGTACTGCAATGATTTATTTGTTTGTTTTTTTGGTTTTTTTTGTTTGTTTGTTTGTTTGTTTTTTTAAAAATTAATCTTAATTTGACGCCTAGAGCCTGCTGCCAAGGTGGGGATAGTTTTTGCACGTTATAAATGCGCATTATTATTATTATTATTATTATGAACCCACACAACAATCCTTATCAGAGATAGAACAAAAAGAGGTTTGCCTGTGAAATAACCTGGATTGTGTTTTGACAGGGAATTACATTTGAGAGTTTGTAAATATTTTCTTGTAAAAATTTTCAGGCAAATGGCTGAGGAAATATCCCAGTGTCGATTCATTCTACAATTACCTCCAGAGTAAAAAAAAAGAAGAAAAGGACCACGAAGGCCCGCCATCTCGAGTGGGAGAGGAGTCTTCCCACAGTGCGAGTGTGTCTGACGTACCAGTAAGACAAGCCCTTTAGAATTATGAAGCCTCCTAGTTATTTACTGAATTGTCTACAAGCTGGTGAACACAGTCAATTTCATGTTTTAGTGAAATAAAGAGGATAAAAACAAATAATGTGCTTTTTGATGATTTGTCGTCTATTTCTATATTAAAGGGAGTTATGCTATTGAGTCATAAAAAGCTGGGAGTGCATTATGTTTTAAATTATTGAACCTTTCATTTCAACTTGCTTAAAAATATTTTTAAACTTTCTTCTTTTTAAAAAAACAACTTTTTGCAATCTTATGAGCTCTTTTCCACAGAAGCAAATATAATACAACAGCAATTTGATGTAATTTTTTAATGTAAGAGAGATGAAATTTTCAGTATTTCCAAACTGATGATGTTTCTACATACAGTCCTCAGATACAGAAAGCTATGCCTCAAGACGTAGTTCTGTATTTTCAATGCTCTCTGCCGATGAAACTGGAGAGACAGGTGAGATTACTCTAACTCTTTCTCTAAGCAAAACTTCTACGAAAATGGTTTCCGATTGGATGTCTTAAAAATTTTATAAGATGACATAATGTATTATGTTAAAACTATTGTTTGAGTCGAGACTTAGAATAATATTTGATTGGTTGATTGCTTTAAATTGTTGGTTGAGCGAGAGTTGAAATCTATAAAATATGATTATGACTGATGTATGTTGAATGGAATGAAACAGATAGAAACTAATTCTCTGCAAACATAATATGCTTATTGTTGTATGAAAATGCACAAAATATATTTTTATTATTTTTAGCATTAAAAGGGTTAACATCTTGTATGGCCTTTAAATAGATAAGATAAGATGAGATGATGGACATATTTCATCTTTGTTGTCTCTATATAAATGTATCATATCATGTATCATTCTGTTTTCTCTTTATTTTCTCAGACTTTGACACAAGTGTGGAGGATTCTAAAACAGGTTTAAAGGCACCTGAGACTTACATTCGAAGCCTGGATGTGTCATCCAATCTCATTTCTAGTCTAGACCTCATCTCTAGCCAAGCAGATCTGCTACCTCGATTCTGTTCCCTGGAAAATTTGGACCTGAGCAATAACAAACTCAGTGGCCTGCCAGAACAGATATTAAAAGTCAGTGACATTGTTGTTGTTTTGGCCCTGCGGAATTATGCAAAAAAAATTTTTCAAAATTATGCAAGCCAAAACCCAAATTATGCAAGAATTATGGGAACTATAGATAACACTTTTCAAGAAGCTTTATGATAAAAAAAACAAGAAAAAAAACAACTCCTATAAATTCAAATCAAGATAAAGGCCTGCTTTACCTGGAAAAATCAATCACTTTTATAGAAAATAAAGGACATTACTATTGCTGTTTTATTTTCTCATCATTGAAAAACCATTTCTTGACAGTGCTTGTTGGAAAAGTTGGTATAGTAAAATTGTTGATGTAAAATAAAAAACAACTGAATTGAATGTCTTCTGCAAGAAATCTTTTACGACAGTGCTGAGTGAAAAGACTGTCTGACATGCAAAGTCTGCGAGCTGACAACTGTCTGACATGGATGGCCCGCACAGCGACGCTGCTTTAACAAATAAAATAGCATGTTCCGTAACATTTTGTGGTTGGTGTGGGCCAGATCAGGCTGGATACAGATCTATAGAGCCACGCTGCAACTGCCCTGATAAGAGGAGAGAAAGAGAAGGGGAGACAGATTAAGAGAGAAAGATAAAGAGAGAGAGAGAGAGAGAGAGAGAGTGACTCATCTTTAACAACAGTTAGGTATAATAAAAAAGAAACCACAACTAATATAATACCAAAGAGAATTGTGCCTTCAACTGAGTCACACATTGTGTTGTATTCTAACAAGTACACCTAGCTATTTAGTCAAACACGGGAACAAGAAAAATTGTAGGCCTACCAATTGTCAAAGTTACATCACAATATTGATATTTTAACTGCATCTATCGGAAAAATGATACATTAAAGAAAATAGTATTATTATAATCTTTATAACAATGGCCTCTCTGTTAATGAAAAAGAATGACAAGATTTTAAGAAGTAAAAAAAAAAAACATGAACACCCTATAAATGACATTCTACATGGCTGGATCACCATTCTCTTAGCGCATTACATCCAGGCTTCATCATTGAGTGATGGTCAGTGCATGTAATGTTATGCCGATCTACCACACTCGCTTGCAGCTTCTCTCTTTTGAGTACTTCAGTTTTTAAGAACTTAATACTGAAGCCTTTCCTACAATATTTACAATTAATGACTCTTTAAGGCCATAAAGAGAGAAGTGACGAATTAAAGGACCTTTAAGGAGTGATACAAGCCAAAATATGGAGAAGAAAAAAAAAAAAAAAAATGCCATTGGTTAGGGACATTGAAAAAAAAAATGCCATTGGTTAGGGACATTGAAAAAAAAATGCCATTGGTTAGGGACATTGAAAAAAAAAATGCCATTGGTTAGGGACATTGAAAAAAAAAATGCCATTGGTTAGGGACATTGAAAAAAAAATGAAATAACATGCCTGTGGTGCGGCTGACTGGAAATTATGTGGCTGTGAAGTGGCTGCAACACTGTCCTGGCAGGCACGTAATTCGGCAGGGCCAGGTTGTTGCAGCTTAATGTATAACTTCATTTTGTGATATTTTTCCTTCTTAATTTGTATAAATTATGTGACTCACTGTGGTATTATTGCTGTTGCTGTTATTGTAAAAAGAAAGATCGAATATCTTGTTAAAAGTGACTTTTCAACAGCGTATGAAATAAAATTTTTCAAGTTTTTAGATATTTTTATTTAATTTTTTGTATCCTTTCACAGTCATTGGATAGTGTTCAGTACTTGAATTTGAATAACAACAATATGGAGAGCTTTCCTCATGGTGTGAAATTTTGCCGTCATCTGAAAGTTCTGGATGTTTCATTCAACAAGGTTTGTATAATTTATAATGTGGCTTGTTAGACACAGTAAAAATGTCTCCTTGAAAAGTTTTCTCAGTGTTTAAGTATCTGTCCTTTTTGCTATTTATTCTTAATGAAGCAGTCTATTATTACTCCTTTTAGTAGGCTGTAGGGAAAGAGCTGGAGACTGATAAGTTTCGGATTAAGCATGTATTGGCTTACCCAGTTATACTCAAACAAAATCAATAAATAGCCATGTTTGTGTAATTGAGTTAAGTGCATAGAGCACCCTTGTGGATATGGGCTATATAAATGCAATCTATTAGTTTCTATTATGAGTATTTTAGTAAAAAAAACAAAATAGAAACTGCTGGGAATAGCATTGGTGATAGATCTCTGGCTTATGCCTTCATTTCTTGCATTATGAGGCTCAGGGATAAACTTATCCATGGAGCCTGTGTCAAAAAAAAAGAAGAAAACTGTTAGAATACTTTTATATTTTACTTGTATTGAGAGCCCATCATTCAATAGTGTGTATGTTGTCATATCAACTGTGAATGTCATCTGCCTCGCTACTACTGAAAACACATTTGAAATTGTGATTGTCGGTGGAGTTGGCCTGTTAGCAGTAGTTCCTACTGGATTTTTGTGTGTTTTTGTGATTGTTTTTTAAACATGTATTCCCCCTCAAATTCCATGTTTAACTTAAGCAATAACCATACACAGAGTTGCCAATGTCACATTGTTCCTTCTGCGTGATGAATTTTTTTCAAAAATGAACTCGCTTTTTCACCAACTGTCAGAGTCTGGACAGCAAGGGCACTGTTCATTACATTTTGTCACACATGTTGCTGTAACTTCTCATTTAATATGCAATACTCTCCTTCATCCTGGAATGCTTCGAACTTCACTCAACTTTGCTACTGCTACTGCTAGTTCTACCACTTTTCCTCCTTCAAGGGCAACAAAAATTTTGTACTTCACACATTCTCTCATAATAATTTGTCGACCTTAAAACCACTTATTATTTTTGTGCGTGTGATGACATGTAGACAGGATTTTTTTATTTCTTTTTTTTTCTTTTTGTCTATTTTAGATTTCCAGCTTACGATTTGAGGGGTCCAAGATATTTTCCATCCAGGAATTGAATCTTTCTCAAAACATCTTAGGTTTGTTTCCTCATGGTCTGGGACAAGCCATGCATTTCCTGACCAGGTTGGATATCAGCTGGTAGGCAGCATTTTTTATACTGTGGTTGAATGATTATTTTTGTGAAAAGGAATAATATAATTATATAATTTTTACAAAGATGAATTAGATTTGAAAAGACACTGGTATTTGTGTTTGATTAATTATATTTGATTTTTCCCGAGATATAAGCAGCTATTGAGGTGAAAGACTTGTTAAATAATTCTTTGTTTGTTCTTTTTATTACCTTCCTTCTACCTTGGTTGTCAAAAAGTAAATGAGACATGTTCATGAGTGAATTACTGTTGCATGGAAGGATGGATTGTGTTTTTGGACTTCATTAAAATGCAAATCTTGAATTCATGCTCCTGGAATTTTTTCTTATCATTAAATAAACAAGAAATATGAGACGTGATTTTACATTCATACCAAAACTTTTCTCAACAGCAACAACATCAAGAGTTTGCCCAGCGACTCCTGCAGTTTTTCAGAGTTGAGGGTCTTGGACTTCTCTCACAACAGAGTCAAAGTATTGCCAGATAAATTCATGCTGGGCTGCAATAAACTAGAAGACTTGTTAGCTGCAAATAATCAACTAGGTAATGAAAGTGGCCTGGATTTTTTGTTTTGTGGTTTTGTAAGACAGTGTTAGAGAAAGATTTAGGTCAGGATAAAAATATCAAATTGAGATTTCAAACAGCTCTGTGTATGGAATTTGGTGAAATGATTTGAAGGGTTGGAGATTTTTAGCTGCAATGGACTTGATACTACCAGTGTCAGTTGTCAGGTCATCAAAGTTCAGTACAAGGATAAAAGTGGCAACAGGGCAAGTAGCCGCAGATAGTATGAGGAAATCAGAATATGAGTTGGAAGGCGGCGGAAGATAAAAAGGTGATAGTCTCGTTTGATGGAACATGGCAGCAGAAATGGTTTGTAAGTAAGAATGAAGTGGCAACTTGTTTGACAGTAAGCAAGAAGGTTCCAGCATAGGTGATTGATGCAATGACGCTTAGTAATCACTGTGATTCATGTAAGAAGATGGAGGCAAAGTTGTCAGGAAATTCTTTGAAGGAGTGGAAAGAAAGTCATGCATCAGAGTGTAAGAAAAATTATGAAAGTTCAATAGGTAGTGTGGAGCCAGCTGGTATGAAGATCCTTCAATTAATGATGATGTCAAGATTGAGAAGTTGGAATTCTGTAACCATTTACAAAAAAAGGATAGAGACGAGGTTATTGGACAAGATCAGTGCATGGAAGGAAAAAGTTTATAATGGGAAGAAGAGAGAACCT
Organism: Melibe viridis; assembly: GCA_039654465.1. Classification (NCBI taxonomy): domain Eukaryota; kingdom Metazoa; phylum Mollusca; class Gastropoda; order Nudibranchia; family Dendronotidae; genus Melibe; species Melibe viridis. The sequence continues at coordinate 3,998 of JBCIKM010100340.1, read as the reverse complement.
GTGAAAGAAATCAGCAGTTTTTTGGCTGTTGTCACCAAATAACTGGTTCAATTTGTCATAAATACCTATTTTTCTTGTTCAGCTAACCCTTAATTATAATTGTGTACTAAAAACAGCATGATTTAATTAAATTTTCAAATTACACGCTCGGTTTATTTTGCCCTGAGGAGTTAACCCAATTTTGAAGTCCCTGACTGTAATCGAATTTTTATGTAGTATTCATATTTTTACAGCTGGTAATTTTAGCATGTCTTAAATATTTAAAAGATATGTCACACAAGTGTGTTTGGTGATTATCATTTCTTTGGTACAAACAAAAATTACCACTTGGCACAAAATAGATAATCATTAAAATAATTTTACTGAAACTGCTTAATTTCAAGTTTTAAACATAATAGAAAGAAGGGTGTTAGGAAGAGAAGAGCTATTTTTAAAAAATTTACTCAACATTGTCTTGTTTTATTTTGAAATATACATCAATGTGAAAGTATTAGCTCACGCTGAAGTTGTTATTTTATGTCTCATGAAGTAGATGGTTGGTCATTTAGGATTCTATCTTTATTTTTCCGTATCTTTTATACATCTTCCCGTTTCTTCCCTGCAAAAACCAGAACTCCTACCCAATGAGTTTACTGCGGCCAGCATGATGCGGCTGTTGTCTGTAAAGTTGTGCAACAACAAAATATCAGAGAAGGAGCCTTTCTTTGTGCCCAAGTTTATCCTAGAGTTGCCAAAGTAAGTGCATTGACTGATTAATTTGTCCTGCTTTGAAATAAAGTCATCAAAAGGTACTGGAAACATTAGTAACCATAATGTTATGTTTGAATGTCATACTCCTTGATTATCAGACTTTTGAGACATATTCTTTTAAACTTCAATGATTTTTGAATGAGCTTGCCTTAAATTAAATAAGATCTCAGGTGTGAATATAATAGTGGTAAAACCCATTAAAATTTTACTGACCTTTACCAGTGTTTCTCAGGATTTATCCAAAAGACAAACATCCCCATTGGATGAAAATAAAAATGATCTTATTTTGTCTCAACTTATTTTGTTAAGTTAATAAGACACATGTTGTGATGGAAACCATTAAAAACCAGCAGCTTTATTTCAGCGTGTTATAATGGTGCCTGCAAATTCAGGACAGAAATCTCATTATGATAAATTAAAAAATCTGGTATGACAACAAATTGCTGTTTGATTTTTGACTTGTTTAAATTCACGACATGGGGAAAAAAGGGCCTAATGAAAATCTCAATTTATTTAAATTCATGTAGAAGAGCTGTATAGGAGGCGTTTTTGTCTTCTCCCCCACAGTGTAAGGACAGTGGATTTATCCAGCAATGAGCTGATTGGGTTCCCCAACCCATCCCTGTGGAAATCAGCACTGCTCAAAGACCTCATCATGTCTAGAAACCACATCACTAAGGTAAAGACATAGAATTTTTTTCTTCCTTGTCTTCTTTGATCCCTCCAATAGGATGCCATTAAATGTCATTGTAAATGGGCTGTAGATGTTCATGTCAAGTATGTAAACTTTTGAACTCTTCAATTGTGTTTTTGCTTGTAACATTATTAATTTCTTAAATTCCTGATTTGAAAACTTTTTAAAAACAACGAATGATCTAAAGTCAAAGAAAGTCAGAGCAAAGATTTCAGTCAGTGGTTTATGAATATAACAACAATATCACATGATTTGTAGCCTCTCAAAAACCTTCAATTTCTAAAAAATGGTCCATTGCATATTGTGCAATGGAATTTTTTTTTTCTCTTACAAACTGTCGTCAGTTTTTATTTGCAATGCTTTACATTTCTGTGATGAGGTCATCCATTGTTGTAGCTTTTAAGTCAGAAGATGAGATCACAAAATTTTACTTATACCTTTCAGCTGAACTTGGAAGGAGCAAAGTTGTGGAATAAACTTGAAAAACTGCACATATCACACAACAAAATTGCAGAGGTTGGTGAACATCTTTCAGTGTATTCAACTGTTGCATTGTTTAGAGTTCAATACTATGGGATACTGTTTGAGTCACAAAGGACAAAATTGAAGTTTTAAAAGGAGTAAATTTAAAGGCTGATGAAGTTTTAAGTTGTGTGTTTTTTTTCCCTACTCCCCATAAAAAAATGAATGAGGACTGGGACAATTATTGTAACTATGAGCAGAACAATTGTAACATTGGAAGTGGCAATGACAAACTCGGATCAGTATTAAGAATCACTGTTAATGGGAAAAGATAATGAAATGTCTAAAATCAAACTAATCATCAACAGAAATGCATTTATTTACCACCAACTTGATATTCATCTTTATTTGATTTGAACTACCATTTGTTTGTAGCTGCCCAGAGAGATTGGTCAGCTGACGTCCTTGCAATCCTTGGACCTCAGCCACAACAAGACCCTGACCACCGTCCCCGATGAGCTCGGCAGATGCTCCAGGCTATGGGAGGTTGGTATGCTTTGTACACCGTGGATGGTTGAAACGTCATTTGGTCCGCTTCCTTGTGAAACAGACGTTGATGGAGGAGAGCAATTACAGGGAAATGTAGAGATTTCGAAACAAATGACTGAATGATAAATAGTTGTATAAGTACAGTGTCATGAGAAGAACAAGATGAAGCCAAAGGGAAATGAATAAGAAAATAATTTATTTAAAAAAATTGACCTCCACGGTCAGGACTCAAACCACTGGACTGCCAATCCAAATAGTCTGAGTTCAATTCCCAGCTGTGGAGGTCGACATTTTAAGACAATCTGTTTTCTTTCTTTATTTGCCTTTTCTATGCAGCTTTGTTGTGTCGATATCCTGACTTCGTACTTATACAACTATTTATCATTCAATCATTCCTCTTCCTTGTTGGGCAAAGAGATAGTGAATAGGGATCTCTGAATTGAGTTGTATGCTAAGCAGAGAAAAGACAACTTTGGTTTGGCCTATCAGTTTTTTGATATTTCAAGACTAGGAATATGAGGATGAAGAAAGCAATAGAAACTACATTTTCACACCTCCATTGAATTCATCAATGATTTAATTCAAATTTTCCTGTATTGAAGATTTAATTAATTAAAAACTTCCTGTTTTGTTATTTTTTTTAAAATCCAACTGTTGCTTTGAATTGAGAGAGATCTTGCTACAATCAAATGTAAGAAGGTTTGTTTTTGGTTGCTTTTATTGTACATCATGTAAATAGGACGTGGTAATGAAAATGATTGGGCTAAAGTATGAGTCATGTTTGGCTTTGCTGAAGAAGACAATCAGTGCATGCAATGCTTGTGGGGAATTATGTCCAATTATGTGATGTATAATTCATGTGCTTTGGGGATTGAATCATTATCTGTCACACTGTAACCAGGCGCTTCTTATAATTATGCGATTTTGTGTCCTTCTCAGATGCCTTTGGAAGGATTAAACCTTGACCTCAATGATGCACTAATCAAGGGCAAAGTCAAGGACCTTATCATTTACCTTCACAACAGGTTGAAGAAAGTAAGGCAGGAAAAATCAATTAATCTCTTGTTTCATTGTCTAAATTCATCAATAAACTGGCTTAGGAAAGACTCTGTGGCTAAAACAGTTCTTAATCTTTTCTTTGTTTAAATGGATGAAATTGGCTAAAAAGTATTACTTAAAGGAAAAAATGTATACAAACCGATGTGGTCAGTTTTACAATTGCACAGTAATATTTTATGTTTTTTTTTTTTTAGGTTAAAAATCACTAACGAGGTGAATTCCTTCATCATTTTTTGTTTGTTTTTTTGAAGACTTGATCTAATCATGGTAATCATTGTGTGTGTGGGGTTGGTTTTTTTTATCTCCGCATATCTATATATCTATGAAAATGCTTAGAGGCGTTTTACTCTGGAAAACTGTGAAAAATGAAATAAAAAAATCAAACATAGTTGCATCATTATACACTGACACAAACTCTCTCTCTCTCTCTCTCTCTCTCTCTCTCTCTCTCTCTCTCTCTCTCTCTCTCTCTCTCTCTCTCTCT
>JBCIKM010100119.1:0-14463 GCA_039654465.1 Melibe viridis | reverse complement strand
GTATCACCCGAAACGTCGTTGTAGTTTGTCTCTGTTTTTATGGAAGCTTCCATACCCGTCGCTCTTTGATTTGATATATCCAGTTTCCCGCAGCCTTCATTCTCTACTACTCCTCAAAGATTTAGTCCTATGTTAAATAATAATAATAGTAATAATAATAATAATAATAATAATAATAATAATAATAATAATAATCATAATAATAATAAAAATAATACGAATGATAGTAATAATGATAATAATAACAATAGTAATAGTACTACTACTAATATTATTTTTTTATAATAATAGGAATAATAATAATAATAATAATAATAATAAAAATAATAATAGTATTCATAAAAAATGCTTGTGCAATGCCTACTTTAGTTTTTCAATTATTTATTAACCCTTCTGTCTGTGCTTTAGTCACAGTTAAAGATGTTCAAGACGGCCTGCCGATGCAGGGGATTCAGATGTCGGCTCGCCGTACAACAGGCAACACGGAGGAGATTGTGGGACGATTTGAAGTGAACACGAATAAACTGAAAGTTTTCAACTGCTTTAATGGTTACCAGGTAAGGCTTCCTGTATCCTTCTACTGTCTCCATCCATACCAATTGAATTTTAAAATGAGATAGCCTAAACCACCAAAATCATTACCTCAGATAGTCTAAACCACCAAAATCTTTACCTCAGATAGCCTAAACCACCAAAATCATTACCTCAGATAGCCTAAACCACCAAAATCATTACCTCCAACAAAAACACTATCATCATCACTACCACAAAAACCACTTTTAGATATTGCTTATCAAATCATTACTATTTATTACCAACACCATGAGAGAACCATTCAGCCGAATGATATTCCACTGAAGCTATTTTGTCATGCTGCATTTGATGTAAGTTTTAGTCTATCTTCCAGATATATTTTCATCACTCCTTTAAAAAGATAGCCACAGAAAGTCAGTGAATTTTAAGAAGGATCTGAACCAGTAAATTTAGTCAATGCGGCTGACTCGCTGAGACAAGTTTTGTTTTTTTGTATCCTATTCAAAGCTTAGTTTTGCACCGTTCTACCTTTTGTTTTGCAATAATTCAAGTTTTTTTCTTTTAAAAAAATTCCTAGCACCATCCTCACAAAATTCAAAAAGGGTAAATCAAAGTTTGATGATCTGCTTAGAACCAATTGGGAATACTTCATATCAAGCAAGCTTGTCATAAATTTGTTAGACGACATTTTGTTGCGAGAGCCAGAATCCTTCAATTACAATAAAAAAGAAACTGTTGAGAGTAAATTGGATTGAATCTGTGACTCTGTGGCCATGCCATAAATAAGTAAAGCTTGACTATCAAATCATACACTGTAGGAGCAAATGATTTTAGAAGGCTGTCGTTACTCACAGCACCGTTTTGTTAGAAAATTCATCTCTATAGGATAATTAACAACTTATATGAGACAGAAAGTGAAAATCTATCAATATTTAACTGTTTTATTACAAAATATAAGTGAAGCTTTTAAAATACTTTTTTCCTACACTCACTGGCTAGTCATTTGGTTATGGTGCTTTCAATTTTTTTACAAATGTTTAAAGAGACAACGGTGCTGCGAATAACCACTGCCTTTTAGAACATCATTGGAAGCCCAAGTGGTGTAATTGTAATTGTAATGTTATTCCCATATTCAATATTCCCAGAACATGCTAACCCACAACAACTGTCCTAAAGTGAATGAATTCACTTTCAAATGGGTTGCCCCACAAGAGAGTGTTGGTGATGTGCAATTTCGGTAAGATAGTATACACATGCTTGTAGTTCTTATTTAATAACTCCCGTCACCAAACCGTAGAGTCATTTCCATTGAGAACAAGAAAGTTGCATTGTTGAGAAATGCCAAATTTAAAAAAAGAGTCTTCCATTTGGACACAAACGAGATGCATCATGTGCTATTGATTTCTGTAACTGAAATTAAATTTTCTTTGTATTGTTTGCAAAAGCAGTTCAATCTCCTACTGCAAGTGACTCAACTCTGTTGCAAGAATTGAATTCAGGTTCTTAATTTCTAAATTTCTTGAATTTCCATTGCTGGTTATTTAGTTTGAGTTGTTACAACTATCCTGATCTCAGCGATCAATGACAACAATGTCCACATCTCCGGATATTATTTACCATACCAGTTTATTTTTTGTGATTATGAGCAACCCTATAGGAATGAGATGCCATCACAACTCCAGTCCAGGCAAGATCTCATAGCATTGAAAACCCTGGCACAAGATAGAGACATCTGGAGAACTCTTGTCAAAGAGTTACACTTGTGTGATTGGGAAGAAGTTAACTAGTGAACAAAGCTTAGGGCAAGCATCATCTTGATTGCAAAGCATTATCATCATATATGCATTTGGCAATATCTAAAACTTCCCAATAGAGAGCAAAAGCATCACAAGCCCAATGGCATTGTCTAGAAATGTTATTCTCGAAAAACAGTGTTTGTTTCTTAAAAAGATGTCTCCATTTGTTGGAAAGACATTGGTACCCAGTTTGCCTAACTCTCTGTGAATGTAGCATCCACAATGTTGTACTTTGACTACCTGACCTGATGATAATCAGAAGTCAATGTTGAATGATAATCAGAAGTCAATGTTGGATTTAAAGTTTTGCTATGAGTGTGAGACAAGTTTGAAAATGAACAAACAACAACAGTGGTGTTTAGGATATGGTATAAGTTATGTGTACTACTTTTTTTGTTTTGTCTCCCAATCCAATCTATTCCATTTCAATATTCTCTCTGATTCAGAGTTGAAGAAAATTGATAAATGATGTGATTTTAGCATTTTGATAGTGCACTAAAAGACATTAGCAGTAGCCCTGGTTTATTGAATAAGCAAAAACATTTTTGACATCGTTTCCCATGATTTATATCTTTTCATTAACTTCTTTCCTTATGGCTGACAAATTATTTTTCTATCCTTTTTTTCCTTCACCAGTTCAACACTTTTGAGGTCTTACTCAGTGTTTTGGTATGATTTAAATTATATCCTCCCTGTCTCCAATGAAAGCCTACCTGTGAAAGCACCTGAATACCCTGTAAATCCTTTTGTCCATTAATTACTTAACATTTTTTAAATAAGAAATAACTGTAGCGTGATGAATCTTTTTTTTATTTTTCCTTCTAAGTCCCATCTCTTTCAGCTTTTTGAGCCATTGTCAAATAAGATGCAAAATGATTAAATTTTTTGGGGGCAATACCTCCTATAATGACAGGGGATAAGTTGTATAGCTACAGATATTCTTTATGTTGTAATTATGTAAAATAAGCTTTGTTTCTTTTACAGCTTCTTGCATCCTTTACTTAAGGTCAAAAATAATTAAAAAAGAGCAAACAGGCTTGAAAGTATAGCAAATATTTTAAACCTTTATTTTCTTGTTTTTTACTTGTTATAACAGGCTCTCCTTACCAATGCTCTGAGTGTAGATGTTGACCCAAATATCTGTGGTAAAACTAAAGGCTGTTTCACGTATCCACGCCATTGCTCTGGAAGTGAATGCTCCGTAGTTGCCACATTTCTGTTTGATGAGAGCACCAGAACCTACGACTTCGAGTTGATTTCAACCCGTAATGTTGATTATGTATCTCTTGGATTTTCAAAGGACATATGGATGGTAATGATGTATATCATTTTGGTATTATGTTACTGTAAAAGTAAACCAATAGAACTTTGATGAAAGGCGGTACAGCATTTGCAATGACTCAACAGAAAAGTAAGGTATTTCTAGAGCATTGAAGTGGTAGTGATTTTAAAAAATTTGAGTGGAAAATATGCAATAATGGCAGTGATTTTTAAAAATTTTTGTGGAAAATGTGCAACTAACAAATCTTTAGGAATAACTGTGCGGCTAATTAATCATTACTATTTATCAGCTCCAAAAGTAAAACAAAAGTTATGTTTTACTATGAAATCTAATCTGTTATGGACAGTAAAAAATGAACGTGTTCTGTAATCATTCAGGGTTATTTTACTCTCCATCACGAAACATCAAATGGAAAACTTTCTATCAAAAAACACTTTTAGGGAGAGGACTTCACGGTTTCATGCACTGGAAATGGAGGAGAACTGTCAGTTCAGGAGGGATGGAACAAAGGCCACTCAAATGACAGATACCTGGATGTGAGTCTGTCCTTTCACTATTAAAAGCTTTAATACCGGAAAGGATGAAAATGTAAACTCATTCTAAAGTCTTGATAGCTGCAAATCATTTTAGTATGTACAAATAGAACCAACACAAACTAACCACAGATCACCTATGTTAGAGACACCATATTGTTTCTGCATAAAATTTCATAGTCTTCTTAGCTCATCTTTCAACTCAGTCCAGCCTATTTTTCTTATTCAACAGCAATGAAATGATAAGTTTGGATTTAATACTTTGTCCTTAGTTAGAGAAAGAAAGTAGGCTGCCCTCTGAAATTGATGAAATGAATAAAAGACTGATTGATATTTCTGGCTGTACCTTTAACTTTGGATTTTTTAAATGCCCATAGTTGAACTTGAATTTTTATTTTTTTCATCAAAGCATTTCTCTTTAAGCCAACAGTCTCTTTTTCAAATTTTTATTTTAGATCCATACTTCTTCAAGAGAAGTTGCATACAAAGATGGAAAACTCCAGTGTCGATTCAGTCTGCCTGAAATTTTTACAATCTACTCCGTGAGACAAGGCGCCAATGCAAAACATGCTGATATGCCTTGGGATCTGTCTGACAGTTTCTGTTTGATGATGGCTTGGGGAGCAGTTTTTTCAGGTGAATCATTGAGCAGATTTTATAAAAGATTAAATTTAAATAAGAAATCTTCACAATATAAGAAGAAATGATGATATTTCTTTGGTTATGTTTGAGGATTTTATTTTTGACATATTTTTCTCTCAATATCAGATTCCTCTGTTATAAGACACCATGGGGATTTACCTGCTGTGTCATCCTGCAATGTTGACTTAAGGTCAAAAAAGATTTATCAGAACTCTCCACCGCATAGTATGATTCAAGCACATGGTAAGAAGAAAAAGAAGGAGGAGGAGGAGGAGAAGGAGGAAGAGAAGGAGGAGGAGGAAGATGATGGGGAGGAAGAGGATGGGGAGGAGTAGGAGGAGGAGGAGGAGGAGGAGGAGGAGGAGTGAACAGGATGCTGGTCTATCACAGATTACTTTCTCTACCTTGCGGGTTTGAACTTTGTCCCTTCATACTTAGTGTAACTCCTTGATGTAGTGATGTACCTACCTCAGTGAAAAATCTTACTACGGTATACCAGTAATAAAGCTATGTTTGGAGAGGACTTACAGACAGTTGAGAATTACGTATAATTTGTATTTTCTTTGCTCCCGTACCAAGAGCACTACAAATATACTGAGCATCATAAGTAACGCAACCCCCCCCCCCCCCCCACAAAAAAAAAAAAAAAAAAAAAATCAGCTCGTAGCAGCATTGCATCCATTGGATGGTTTCGAATGAAGTAAACAGCAAATAAAAACTGAATCATTGTCAAAGCTACCAACCAAAAGTATTGTACATTCACAACAGCATAAAAACTGTCATTGAAAACCAGCTGTCTGTCTGAATAACAGACTACACTTTTTTTTTTATAATTAAAATGGGCAACTTAAAATGAAAAGATGAAGAGTAAAACCTTTTTTGGTTGGGGGGGGGGGGGGGTGGGGTGTTAAAAAACAACAACTATGTTTCAATGTCTCTTCAGCTTCCTCCTTAATGAGGAGACCGTTATTCTAAAATCTCTGCTTTTTGCGTTAAGGCGTTAAGCATTAAGACCAAGGATTTGGTTGTTCTTGAACAACGGCCTTGTCATCTTCATTTGTCGTCTTACAGAATCTCCCCCGCCTGTCTTTGAACCAAATCCTGCTATCATTTTATTTCCACAGCAGCTGGCATCATTATTAAATTAGCCTGTAACATCTTCCACTTTCATTCCCGTGGTAGGCATTACAATCACTTGTAATCAGTCTTCAATACAGAGTCGCTGTAAAATATTGTTTGAAGACTCAATGCATCAATTTTGCTAAAGATATTGTCAATCCACCAATGTCTAGATGAAGATAGGCACAAACAAACACCTTTCGTTCTGCAGAAAAATAAATGTGAAGCATTCTGCGTTTTATAGGCTTGATTTTCAATAATGGCTTTCAAGCTGTTGATCATGTACCATCATCATATCTTTTGGTAGGTGAATTTGACAATAATTTAACTTTTATTTTCTGTTTACTTTATCCAAATCCATTCACTGGATGTCATGCTGCTGGGTGCTGAGCTTTTTTGTGTTACTTATGGCGCTTAGTATAATTCACGAGTATGTCTATTTGCTTTTATCCTCAGCTGCTGTCATGATTATTGCCTGGGTACTGCTGACTGGGATGGTGACTGTTATCTCTCGCCACTACAAAACTCTTCTGCCAGGAACCATGTGGTGTGGTACTAAAGTTTGGTTCCAGGTTAGTCTTCACAATACTGAACAGAACAAATGAAACAATATAGATCAAGACCCATCCTGAATGATAAGAGGAGAAAAGATGGAAATTTTGATTGTTTAAAAACTGTTTACTTATCTTTTATAGGCATGAATTAGATGGTAAAATGTTTTAAACAAAAAGCAAAAACAAACATTTTGTGTAATATGTATTCTTTAGCTATTTGCTTGTCTGCACCAAATATTTTCATTTGTCCATGGGATATATTTTCAGAGACCAATTTCCCATGAGCCAACATTTACCAACATATTTGTTCAATTTTTAATTTGTGACAACTACTTCTGACAGATTCACAGAGGGCTGGCAATTGCAGTGGCTATTCTCACCTGTATTGGTCTCATACTGATTTTTACACATTTCGGAACAGGTATAAGAAGTGTAAGTTTTTGATTGTTCTGTGTTTAGCATACGACAATTACTTTACCTTATCCCCTTTCCTCTCTTGAAAGCGGATGGAGGTTATGGTAAGCCATCTTTCTTGGTCCATAGCAGTGGATATGCTGCAATGGTTCATCTTAATCCCTGCCATCTTCTCTATAATGCTGGTCTAGCAGTTTCCTTTCCTACCTCTCCATTATTCCCATCTATCTTTCAATCTTACTTTTCAGGATTTTCTTTCGGAGTGTGTGAATGCTTCTTGATTTTCTCCATCATAAATGTCTTTCTTAATATGCCAATAGGGAAAAAATGAAGTAAGAAAACATTTGCAGTATGTATGTAAGCTTAAAATCTTGGTGCAGTGCTCTGAAACAAAAAATTAAAACTAGTGTCAGTTGGATAAAGGAAACAGTTTCACCATCCAACTGCATTGTAAATATATTTTTCCGAAAAAAAAAAGTGTGTGAGAATTTTTGCCAAGAACTTTAAAGCTATGATCTTTTGAAGAGACTGTGAGAGTGAACAAGTTGTTAAATAAGATTGATTGAGTAACTTTTGTCTCTTCTCAGCCTGCTGTGCCCCATGCCTATGTGGGTCTTGCAATGACTGCCTGTCTGGGCTTACAGATCATTGGTGGAATGCTGAGGCCTGATGTAGACAATAAGAGAAGACCCATCTTCAATTGGGTCCATCGTATCCTTGGTCATCTCTCACACATCTTGGCAGGTAAGCATGACAAGTAGGCATGACTTTTTTACTCTTTCATTCAACCACATTTCACTCCTCTTCCCTACTTTTTTTTTTTTTTTTTTTTTTACAAAATAACTACTTTTATATACAACTTCTCCTTTGGAGTATGTGCTGTTGCTCTACCTCTCTCATGCCTCACAAATTGAAACATCTTTTTCCTTGGTCAAATCTGAGAAACAAAATTGTCAAATAGTTGTTTTTTTTGTTTGTTTTTTTTCTTTTTAGTCTTTAATATCTAGGTAAAAGAAATGTTGATTTTTTGTTGATAAGTTTCAGGAAAGACTTCTTGTTGTAAGCTCAAAGGTAGCATTGAAGTCTGATGTCTTAGTTCCTGTAAAATATGAACTACCTGTTGTGTATATAGTATTGATGTTTTACACAAATGACTTTTGATGAAATAAGATGAGTGAACAATTCATACAGCATTTAGAATCCACCATAGTACTTAGAGGCTTTAGAAGTAAATTACACACACGAAAAAAAACCCCGACCAAACAAACAAAACTGAACAAAAAAATAACCCCAACAAAAACAGCTTCTGTCAGTAATGTGTGCATAGCATAGTGTCACATATATTTCATGTCTCAATTTTAACTTTAACCCTCAGCTGTCACAATGTTTCTGGCTTATGAGATACAGTACATTCTTCCTGACATGAGACGCTTTGGGATAATTACACTGTCCGTATGGGTGGCCTGCCAAGTGCTGTGGCATTTGATCTTTGAATTTCTTTCTCAAAGAAAGCGTTCCACAGGTAAATGAATCATTTACAGAATAATTTTATTGTACAGATAGCTACGTCAAAACCTTGGCCAAGCTAATTTCAAATTACTTTTTTTTTTCCAACTCAGTAGATATCCGCTTAAAAAAAAAAAAAAAAATAGAAAAAAAAAATTACTGAAATTTTACTTTTGAAAAGAATCATCTTCAATTACTCCAACCTATAAGATTTCAGTGACAGGATGTGAGAAGTTTGTAATTGATTTTGCAGAAAACTTTCTCAACAAATGTTTTGTAAGTGATGTAAACTATTTTTAGATCCTGTTATATTGCTATTTTGATGTTATTATTCTATTTATAATTGAACATAAACTGTCACAAGACATTTGAAATCTTATTAAAAGCCTATCAAGCTCTTGACTGTTAAGCTATGTTATGCACGAGTGTTTGGAGTTTAGATCATGTGTTATTATTTTAAGAGACGAACCATGTAATACAGGATGATTAAAAAAGACTACATCAAAATCGATACCTGTTTATCAAAAACTAAAAACATTATAAACCCCTAACATGAACACATGTTTTGTAAAAAGATTGAAGTTTTATTTCATGTTTTATAAGTGTTTACTTATATGTGGTTGGAGCGCACAAATGGCTGCATGCAAAATTTAATCGTGAGAATATTGACATAAAAATCACTGGAATGGACATGTCATCAGCATTTGACACCATTGATAGGAAAAATTTAGAGGAAGTAATAGATGAAGATAAAATCAGACAAAGAAGACATAAAAAGAAGAAAACAGCTGGCATCAGTTGCCCTAAAAAAATTAACACGAATTTGGATCAGGGGAGACAAAACTAAACAAAAATTACGACTCAAGCTTTACAAGTCACTTGTCAGACCAGTCTTAACGTACAACTGCGAGACTTGGGCATGGACCAAACACGATGAGAGACAACTTGACAGTTTCCATCATAAACAACTCCGGCGGAGTAAATCGTACCTGGGTTTTTTCAGCGGAAGTCACTGTCAGCGACACGGGTTTATCGCTGAGCTTGAAACCACTTTTTTCAGGGTGGCAGATGGCTCAGTTGGTAGGCCCGCTGTTCTGGCAGTGGCCAGGCGAATCAGTGCTGTGGCAGGTCCTGGGTTCGATTCCCTCCTCTGATGTCTTCCTGTTTTTTTCCTTTCTCTCTATGGCTTTGACTCACCTCGGCACTGTTTCTATACTATTTGCTATTCATTTTTATCTATTACCAGTGCCTGCTCCTCTTTTCTTCATTTGTTTTTCCGGCGTACAATGGGAATTCATTATCCGACCAAGGTATGGAACAAATCCCTCTACAAAAAGTGTGAGGAAAGACCAATATCGCTCTTCGTCCTGGAGAGGAGATGGCAACTTTTTGGACATATATTGTGTCCGGACAGCAAGATCCCTGCCAACAAGGCAATGTCATTTTATTTTGCTGGCTCCAGTAAGAGTCACAGAGGCCTCTCTAGAACGACATTGCCAATCGTGCTCAACAGGGACTTCTGGAGGTCAGACGAAAGCCTCCATCTGGCATCAGCAGACAACCTCAAGCCGCTTTCAAAACTGGCCCAAGACAGGGACAAAAGGAGGGAGTTGGTGGCTGAGATAACTAAAGCTGCTGAGGCGTCCTTGTCCAATGACTGGGATGAGGAGGGCTAATTCATTCATTCATTCATTGCTCAATGTGGGCACCACCAACATCAAACCGAAATAAGAATTCCTCCCAAATGCATCTCAGTGTATCACAGTCCACAGTGTTGATTGCCTTGATTAGTCAATCTTTCATTCATTTATATTTTCTTCAGGTAGTGAAACATAATGTCATCTGTAATGACATTCCCCCACAAGAAAAATTCACACACAGTGAACCTCAAGGATATGGCAGTGAAAACACAGAGAGCAAGGTCTTCAGCACCTCTCATGAAAATCCTTTACTGAGGCACATTTTCATTTTGGCTGATCTTCCCAAAATTCTGTGGTGCTGAAAGTTCACTAATGGCAGAGGTGAAATTGACACCCAATCAAACAAATTCATTAAAAGAGAACTTTGTAACATTTCATTCTATACCATAAATACAAGAATTTTATTCCCTGTCCTCTAGTTGACTTTTATTCATTTTTTCCCTCTACAGAAAACAATGATCAATACAATCTGGATGAGAAAGAAGATGCAGTGGTAGATAATTCTAACAAATCTGGCCCAAGCAATATTTGGTTTATCATTTATTTAGTTTTCCTCTTTGGTCTTTGTATTGCTGTTCTTTTGTCATTCCTCTTGGACTGAAGAGAACATCCTAAAACAAGAACAACATTCCAATCCCTATTTTTCATTTGCCCTGGAAAACTTTTTAAAAAAACCCAACAATTTTCCCTCTTTATCTTTTTTATTTGTACAATTTATCAAAGCTTCTGGATCATGAAAGGAAGCATCCTGAGTGCCAATGATAATTCTAAGGTTACATCTAAAGTTTATCAGAAGAAAAGAACAAGTTATTTGATTAGACAACCAAATTCATCAGGTCTTTTACCCCTATAACTATAGTTTGATGTTAGTGAATTTTTTCACAAACCACAATGAGCACATGGACAAATAAGATAAGATATTGATACTAAGCACAGTAAACATACATGCCCGTCATCACCAGGAGGCCAGTTGCAACTAGCATTAGTGGTTGTGATTTTTTAAACTTATGTATGTCATGTCAGTAAGCAGGGGCTGGTGCTTCTCATTTGATTTGTCTTAAATAGTCAAATTCAAAGTTAAATTTTGTAGGAAAGCTTATTATCAAGCTTTATACATAACCAAATGAATCCTGAATTCTGATATCAAAGTCATCTTTTACTTTAAATACTTTTATTAGATTTATCTTTATTGAAATACAAGACTGGCCTGGAGAAATGCATGAAACTGGCTTTTCTAAAATTTCTTTATTAGAAAGTGAGGAATAGCTATCACCTTATCACGAAAGTCTTGATCTAAGGCTCTTTTTTTAAGCTCCTTTTTTCTCCATTTCTCTTATACTGGCTTCTTCAGTCATGTTTGAAGGACAAAAATAGCCATTACTATTCGTAATAATGTGATAGAATTTCTTTAGTGAATCCAATTTTCATTCTCTATATCTTTCTTTCTTTTTTAATGAAAAAAAATGACAAGAGAGGAGTGAAAACACCGTAGGAGTCTAAATGAACAGTTGTCTCATATAAATGGAATCCTTAAGGAAAGACTGTGCACGCAACTCTTGCAAATTTCTAGATTATATGGAAACTGTATATGGAGCCCATTGTACAAAAGGCAATCTATATTTGTCGAAAATGAACAAAGATCTGCAACTCGACTTGTAACTAATCTGTCCTACTTAACTTATGAAGACTAACTAAAGCTGTTGAATCTTCCAACTCTTAAATACAAAAAGTACTTAACTTATGAAGATTGACTAAAGCTGTTGAACCTTCTAACTCTTAAATACAGAAGAACAAGAGGAGATTCGATTATGTAGTTTATATGAATTTGCTCATCACATATGCAATACAGAATACTTTGGTTGTTTTAAGCTTCTCTCATGTATCATCAGCCAGGGGGTACAATTATAAAATTTATAAAATTTTTAAAAATAGATGTGTTTCAAATATAATGAGAAATTCCATATTACTGATTGGAATATGGATTGGTACGGGAACTAATGTCTGAATATGATTAACAATTATTTACGCTTTGCAATACCAAATTTATAATGATGGTGTTTTGTTTTTTGTTTTTTTTTACATATATTTATGTATTTATTATAATTATCATGACTACATGAATTTTATTCCAATATAGCTTATCATAGGGTATTCAATGGTCATTGACCTACTTGACCCTGTCCTTCATATATCATATTATACCTTATCATATCATATCAAATCATATCATATCATATCATAAAAAGCTGATTTTATTATTTCTTGTTGAATATATCTCAAGCTCAAAGATTATCACAAATCAGGAGCCATGAAGTTGTTTTGCTCAGGCTAATTTTTAAATACTCTTAAATCTTGCTTATTCTTCATTTTGTATTAAAGTTCAAACTCAATATACTTTAACTCATCTGTAAGGTTGAAGACTGCTGGGCTCATTGGCTCAGTTGGGGTAAGGTGTCGCATTCCAATGCAGTCTGAGCCATTGAACCATCTACGCTGGTGGTTGGGCCTGCCGCCCGGGTTGTCCCAGTCTTCCTTTAGGGCAGACCCAGAAGACACATCCCCTACATGGGATCAACATCTTTATCTTTTTTGTTTTTAACATTGAAAGATGCTAGAAAATTTAAAAAGAATAATGATGAAAATCATATTTTTTATAGGTATGCCTACATTTTCAATGGCGTTTGTATATTGGATATTTTTTATAATTCTTAAACAGTTTTATAAATAAATGCTCTGAACAATGGACAAGAGTCCAAGTGGCAGCTGGTTCGGCAAAGTAAAGTAAAGTATGAATAAATGTTATGAACAAAATAAAGAACAATAGAAAAAACAATTCCAACTTCATGGTAGGAAATTTTTGTTATCAATTTTAGTTGGGTAGTTGACAAATGTTTAAAATCAAATCCATATGCTTCTGGTTTATCCTTTGTTATAATACTTTTGATCTTTGTTACCAATATTGTGTTTGTTTGCGGAAAGAATGTAATAAACGAATATTTTGAACCAAAATAAGGTCTTCAAAGGAAAATCAACAAAACTAAAACATTTCATGAAATATACAACAACAACAGCCACCTCAAAAACTCCAAAATAATGTTGGGCATGTCAGTAGACATTTAAGAGGACACAGTAACAAATTATCATTACCAATTACAAGAGCAAACGTCCAGGTTATGCTCTTTTTACCAGGACGCAGTTGGGAATGTCTTACCATCCAAAGCAGCAGAGAACAGTTGCCTTGATAAGTTGAAACCAATAGTGGATGTGGCTGTAAAGGATATTTATTTTTGTTTATTGGTGTTATGCATTTTGTTAGTGAATCGTGACTTGAGCAATTTAGTATGTCTTTTCTGAACTATAGATTGGTCCCCTGCTGTGGGTTACTACAGGGCAACTATGATGACGATGATGACGATGATGATGATGATGACGATGATGATGATGATGATGGTGATGATGATGATGTTGATGATGATGATGATTGGTCATTTCTTCCATTTAAGTGTCCGACTTTTTGTTTTTGTTTTTACCCTTGATATCTGTGCTGTAGTTTCTCTGTGATTTTAAGATATCTTATACATTTAATGCAAAAGTTTCTTCATCTACCCTTTGAATTTGCTTGTTAAACAAGAATTATTATATTATATAAATACACACATCTTTTACATTGTAATATTAAATTTTTAAAGTATATATATATTTTTTTAAAACCTTGTTTGCTTGTCTTTTTTGTTTATCTGTTGAGATAAATAATATACACGAAAAGAGGTTTCTCTTACAGGCAAGAGTGTTTGGATATCTTTAAATTTTTGATTGATGTACATCTTAAATAGCAAAAGAGCACAAATGGGTAGGCTCACATTTGCAAGATCAAACCAGTATGATTGATATGCTATGAATATGAAAAGGCAAGAATTTTGCAAAATTGTACATCATATAGTCTTGTTTTTCCTGGAAAATCTTGTTAAAACCATGAAGTCATGCAGGTTGATTAGCTGATGAGACTTAACGTTGCAGACAATTTTGGATATAAAGAATAGAGGAGCTGGCACTTGAAATAATAATAATAATAATAATAATAATAATAATAATATTAATAATAATAATAATAATAATACTAGTAATATTGATAATAATAATAATAATAATAATAATAGTAAAATAATGCAAATTTATAACCAGCAAAAACTATCCCAACCATGGCACCAGGTTCTAGGAGCTAAATTAAGATTAATTAACAAAAAAAAATCATTTCAGTACCATAATCACATGTACACCTCAACTCACACGGACACAAAGAACACACACACACACAGACACACACACACACACACACACACACACACACACACACACAGACACACACACACACACACACACACA
>JBCIKM010100009.1:3846-14465 GCA_039654465.1 Melibe viridis | reverse complement strand
CCCCCACCCCCCCATCCCTTCCCATCCTTGACTTCTTCATTCCGAATTTATCTGTAACACAGCTTGTCTGTCTCCTTACCAAGAATCTTGGCCGGTCGAATGGCTTCGCTCAGCAGACCTGGGCTCTGACCTTCCTTGTTGACTGCAATGACCTGCGCCACATAGTCAACATCTGGGATGAGACCTGACAGGGTCACACTGATCTCAGAAGCAGGAAGTTCCTTAAATGGAGTCCAGGTAGACCTACGAGCTTCCTTATACTGGACTAGGTAGCCTGTGGATATGTATATTAAAATATATGAGTGCAAATGTTCACACTAACAGAGACACCAAAATACACACACATGCAAATCCACACACAGACCCCCCCCCCCCCCACACACACACACAACTCACACTCACACACACATACATACATACACAAACACACACACACCCAAACTCAAACCAACATGTACATAAACACACAAGCACACACCTGTGACAGGCAGACCTCCGTCAGACTCTGGTGGTTGCCATGACAACTTGGCCGATTTCTCTCCTACCTCCGTTACTTTCAAAGGTCCGCATGGTGCTGAGGGTGGGTCTGGTCAAGTGGAGAACACGAAGGGATTGAAAAAAATAAGGCAACATCACAATAGAATGATTGATATTTCATCTCCTACAGATCTATGACATACTTTTGACTATGAGCAGTCTTGTTTTTACATACATTTTGTACTTACTAAATTATAATATGTTGTCATGCTTTTTTGCAAGTCTCAGTGATGTTTCAAACATATGTGTTGTACTTGAATTTTTTTTTACAAATTTCAATTTTTTTGTTCCAAAATTTTAAGTTTCAAAATCAACTTCTAATATGAAAAGTAGTTTGTAAGTCCAAAAACCAGTAAATTTTGAGTTTGATTCACATTGTAAGTTTTAACTTTACTCCTTCTCTGGGTGATGAAAATTATATTGAGCACCAAAATGAAATGACCTCAACATAAAGTCAAAAACCTTGCTGGGATAAGATCTTACTGTAAGGACTCTTGATCTTGACTGGGGTGTCCATCTCCAGAGGGGGGCTGCTGCCCACCTTGTTCTCTGCAAACACCCGGAAGTAGTAGTCTTTGCCCTCCACCAAGTTCTGCACGCAGAACGATGTGATGTCTGGGCTGACTTTGTCCACGCGACTCCAGCCCATACGGGAGGTGTCCCGTTTCTCCAGCAGGTAGCATTTGATTGGTGCGCCGCCATCGTCTTTGGGCGGTTTCCACTCAATGGTGGCAGAGCTCTTGGTCACCTCAGACACTTTGATAGGTCCAACAGGTTTAGACGGGAGGGCTGGAAAAAGAAATAGGATTGTTGTAGATCACCTTGAGTACATTTCATGGACACCAGTACTATTTATGATGGACCTTGACCTTCAATTGTTTAAGGAAATGTTTATGTATTATCATTATCCTTGACCAGATCTAAGATCTCTTTTCCTAAAACACTGAATATTGAAGTAGTACTTTAACTTAATTTTTGTCTTACAGAAATTATTTTAAAAATATAATTGTCTTTATATAATTGTCAATTAAAAAATTCAAGATTAGATCAATTATAAAAGACCTTATCTAAAGATTTTATTTGATATAAATCATCGCTTTACTAATTTTTCTCTCACTAATCACTTACTGGCTTTCCTTTGAGGCACAATGCAATCAGACTCCAAAGGTCGACTTTTGCCGACCTTGTTTTCTGCAATGACCTCAAAGGTGTACTTGGCTCCTGTGGTCAGATCTTTGACCTTCAGTTTGGTGACCTTGGCCTCAGTCTGGGCAATGTCCTTGAAGTCCTGCCCATTCTCTGCCATTCGTATGGTGTACGAGGTGACAGGGGTGCCTCCATCTTCCTTGGGGGGCAGCCAGTCCAGGGTGACTTCAGTCTCGGTCAAATCCTCAAATCTGACAGGGCCAGTAGGCAGGCCTGGGGCAGCTGCAGACATTGAGGATTGCCAAAAAATCCATCAATCAACAACAAATACCAGAGCATGGCTTTAAATACAAAAATATGATTACTACAAACTCCCTTTAGTATAATATTTTTTTTTTTTTTTTTAGTAAGAATCAAATCACAGGTAGCCTGTCTAACAAAGCTCAAAACCATTTGTTCATAACGTTGGAAAAAAATATCATTTCCATCTTTGACAATAAACATAAAACAAAAACAAGACAAATTATATACATACTCAAACCCTGCAAGTCTGCTAAAATTTTGTCCGGAAAGCCATGAAAATGTACACAGAACCAAAAACTTTAAAAAAAACAACAAAAAAAGAATAAAAAATTAGTTGCATCTAAAAATAAATGATTAAAATAAGCATTAAAAAGGAAAGTTACTATATTTTTCTCTGTGCATGGAAGAAGCAGTTAAGTTTTCCAAATTTGTCAAAATCTCTACCAGTTATGTTTGAGTAGGTTGGACATAATTGAGTAACTGTTGTGGGCAGTATTATTCCATTTTAATTCTTTCTTTCTTTTTTTTATTTCACAAAATGTAATAATACACACAAAAAAGTCAACTTTCACTACCAAGTAAATGTGAAATAAAGAAGAAGAAAAATTCTTTCATGCAGACAATGAAAAAAAAACATGCAAAACAATGGAATTCTATCTCTTTCCTTTAAAAAAAAAAATGTGAAAGTCTCCAATGACGCATCATTGGCAAGACACAGCATCAAAATACAAAATATCTAGAAACTACTATACAGTAGTAGCCTGCATGAAGGTGAACAGGCTCAGGCTTGTTTTAGAAGAAGGAACGATCTGACATCTTAGGGCAATACATAAATTTTGTTTATAAGGAATGATTAAAATAAGTGGATGATAACAGTAGGGAAGGGTTTTGAATCATCTACAGCCTAGAAAAGAACGGATCAGATGTGACTGGTTTCTTGCATGTGTTTGGGAATTCATAAAGAAAAAAACTACGGCCAGAAGGAATGGATCAAGTAAATGAGAGTCTAAAGACAAGAAAGCTATTGCCTAAAGGGGAATGGATCAGTTGAGACTGGTTTCTTGCAGGTGTATAGAAATCCATTGAGAAAAACATCAATGGTTTGGACAGAAATTAGTCAGTGATCACTGGTTTTCAAAAAAGTACATGAGAATTCATTTAGAAGACAGCTTTTTCCTAAAGATGAATGATCAGACATGACTGGTTTCTAGTAGGTATACGTGAATTCCATGAAAAGAAATCTACATCCTATTATTTGGGTTCAAGTCAATTTGCACTGAGGGGGGAAGTGAGGATCTGTAATCAACCTGAGGGCCGTCCAGGAATGACCAGGTCTCTGGTCTCCAATGCAGCGCTCTTCCCTTCCGGGTTTGCTGCAAACACTCGGAAAAAGTATTCGTTTCCCTCGTGTAGATTTTGTACACAGAAGCAGTGGATGTGGGGTTTCACATCAGCCACTTTGACCCAACTGGTGTATTTAGTCTCACGCCGTTCAATAGTGTAGCCGACCAAATCAAGCCCTCCTGTATCAAGCGGGGCTTTCCATCGAATTGTGACCTCCGTCACCCCTATGTCTTCAACGGTGAGTGGACCAGTAGGAGAGCAAGGAACAGCTGGGATGCGATGTAATTAGTTAAATTGAATTATGTAAATAGAAAAAAGCGAAAGAGAATGCGTGTGCAGATGTCGTCTCATCTGAGTGCTTAGTAAACTCAACACAACATGAATGTAAAAGAGACATGAAGTTAACAATAAACAATGCAAGAGTTAGGTGAAAAAAATAATCATTAATAATGAAATAAATAGACAAACAAACCGCACATGTGTGAAGATTTTAAATCACCAAGCAATACATCAATGTTAAAACTTATGAATTACACTTAATTTTTAATAACTTAAAAAACAACAAAAGTAAAACTGATTTTAAAATCATTTATAGATCACACCATGCTGCAAAATAGTGCAGTCAAAGTCAGTCAAACAAAAGATTAATAGAATTGATTACAAAAACTCTGTTAAAACTCAAGACAAAAATAAACAAATTTAAGCTATCAAAAAAATATTTAAAAAAACAAGACAATTTCACCACTGTGAAATAAAGAAACACTGTGACAAATGACGCATCCATATGTAATCCAAAATGAGCCCATATTGCCAGAAAAAAAGAGCCTTCAAAAGACCAACCAATGATCTTCTAAAGCACAATCAATTAACTGATCTACTGGACAATTACGAGCCACAAGTGCTGTGGTTACACAAGAAATGAGAACTCTGTGTGTGTGTGTGTGCACGTGTGTGTGTGTATGTGTGTGTGTGTGTGTGTGTGTGTGTGTGTGTGTCTGTCTGTCTGTCTGTCTGTGTGTGTGTCTGTGTATGTGTCTGTGTGTGTGTCTGTGTGTTTGTCTGTGTGTTTGAAATTCTTAAAAATAATACGATTGTATTACTAATAAGAATATTTTTTCTCGCATCTCTCTCTGTCTAACGCTCACTAACCATGAACCTCTATGTGTCTGTCTATCTGTATATCTGTCTGTCTGTGTGTCTCATTCTCTCTTTCCTTTTTTTTCTATTGCTAGAGCTATTTCTTCTAAGTTTTAAAGGCTCTTCAGTCTGTATATTAGGCTTTTTAAGATTTAAGACTCAGTAAACCAGTTCAGATCCTCCTTCCTCCCGCCTCCACCCATCCACCCACCCCTGTATAAAATCTATGATATGGTAAGCAAAAAAAAAAAAAAAAAAAAAGGAGTGTGTATATGCAATCGCCACTTACTGAAGGGGTGTCTGGGTTTGAGTGGCTTGTCAGTCTCAATAGCTTTAGAGGCTCCGACCTTGTTTTCAGCGTACACACGGAAGTTGTAGTCCTGTCCTTCCTTCAAACCCTCCGCGCAGCAGGTCATGTGACCGTCTTCTGCTTCGTCCTTGACCTTGGCCACATGGGACCAGGTGGACTTCCAGCTCTCCTTCCTCTCCAGCACGTAGTGCAGAATGGTGGAGCCACCATCCGTCTGGCTGCGACCCCAGGTCAAGGTCAGGCTGGATTTGGAGAAGTCGGTCATTGCCAACGGGGGTGTAGGGGGGCCGGGCTTCTCTGCAATGATGTACAGGCACCGGTCCAATTATAACCATGGTAAACATAAAGACAATGAAAATGACAATGAAGATGATGATGATGATGATGATGATGATGATGATGGTGATGATGATGATGATGATGATGATTTTGATAGTGAATATGCTGATGTCGATGAATACGATGTTAAACATGTCAGTAATTTAGTTGCCCATTTGTAAACTACTCGTTTCAAAGTTCCGATTAAACCATAAAAAAAAAATGTAGAGCAAAATTACCTTTTCCAACTTACAACAGAAAACTTTTCATATCTTAAAATTGTCCTGTAAACAAAATTTGGCACATTAAATTTACATTGACTGAAATAAGTGATGAAAAGAGTTCAGAACTAACCAGGTGGTCTTTCCAGTTTAACAGGCTCAGATTCAAGAGCTGGACCTTGACCCACTTTGTTGATTGCGGACACACGGAATGTGTATTCCACCCCTTCTTTCAGGTCCTGAGCTTTGTACTTGGTGGTGTAGCTGTCAACCTGGAGGGATCAGCATTGAAATACGTTTTTTTCTTTTAAGCGCTGCTTATATAGTTTTATAAATAACTTTGAAAAATGTTCATCTACCCTTTGGAATATTAAAACCAAGTATATTTTTAAAACATATTGGTACAATCAGATAGAAAAAGAAATACGTTTAAACCTACTTCGCCCAATGAGCCTGCGTGACTCCATTGTCTCCTATGAGGTTTTATTTGCACCCCTTAATGCATTGAAATCCCACCAAAATATTTTAATCTTTGACTAGAAGGGTTAAAGAAACATTTTGAACTATTTTGAACCACGTCCAATTAGAGACAAACTAAATAGTGATAGAATAGAAGTTAGGGGTTTTTCCCAGGGAGAACCCAGAGAAAAAAAAAAGTACCAGGCCTGAATGCACCCACCTTGGAGAGTTTGGTCCAGTCTTTGCTGGTGACACAAACATCAAGAATGTACTGAGAGATGGGGGATCCGCCGTCATCCTCTGGTTCTTTCCACTGCAACGTGACGGAGGTGGTAGTAAAGCTGGACAGGCTGAGAGGTCCTCTTGGGGCCGATGGCAGTTCTATGGGAATAAGTTTAGATATGATATATTATGCATAATTTATTCATCATTCTTGGAAGTTTTATAACTATTATTGTATTACAGACAGTTTTTGATAAGTTGAGCATTTTAAAAAAACAAATTAAAGAAATGAATATGGAAATGAATATGAAAATGAATAATAATAGATTGACATCAATAATTTAATCCATTGTCCTAACTGAAAAATTAACTGTTCAAATAAAAGATTATTTTGAAGACAAAAAAAAAAGAGAGAGAGAGAGAGACACATTATTTAAGCTATCAGATTTATAGAATTTCATCTTGAAATTGCTTAGTCTATTGGTTACCTAATTTTACAATCTCCACCAATCTTTTCGATAATAGCAAGAATAAGATGGAGAAAAAGGATAACCATGGAGATAGGGAAAAAGAAAACTTCTAATAATGATAATAAATATTATAAAGCTAAATATATTGAGTAAAAAGCTTTATAAATAGTATTTATCAAAATCATTATTATTCATCCAACCTGCATAGCCCATTACCTATAAATAACTTCTGCACCTACCGGGTTCCCTGTAAGGCCTGATAGTGGCCGACGTCTCCAATGGAGAACTGACCCCCTCTTGGTTTTCTGCCATGACCCGGAAGGAGTAATCCACGCCTGTGGTTAGGTCTTGCACTGTGTAGGAGGTGATTCCAGCCTTGACCTTCTCCACGGGTACCCAGCTGGTGCGTTTGTTGTCTCGGCGCTCGATGTTGTAGGACTTGAGCGGCTGACCTCCATCTGATTTTGGAGGTTTCCAGGTCAGGGTGACGGTGGTTGCAGTCAGGTCTGATGTCTCCAGAGGACCTTCTGGGGCGCTAGGTGGAGCTGTAGAAGCACACAATATACAAAAGGGTATTGTAAAATGTTATTTAAGAGTGGTTTTGTCTGTTTGTTTGTTGCTTGTTTTAGGGCACCACAACACACGCGGGTCATACAGGCACCTGACAGGCTTAATCTGTGCACCAATCTGAGCCAGCTTGTAGTAGGACAGACAACTAAGCGACTATAAGGTAACTATGTATGTCTCTAGTTGGCATAAAAACCTGCACACAAGGCAAGCAATTTCAGTTGCCAACAAGTAATTTAATCATAGTTTTTGATTTACTTTTTTTGGTGGGATGGGCAAAACTGAGCCCTAGGCAATATCCACTCCAATCATTATAAATTCTCTTTTTTTATAATGGTTTAAGAGTCTGGGTGGAGAATCTTCCAGACAGTGTTGAACACAATTTTTTTGTTTTTATTTGTCAAGATGTAAATGGGCAGTAAGATAATTCTTTTCTTTTTAAAGAGAAAAATGTGAGCAATGGGGATAAAAAATTGGCATATATTTGTTCATTTTGCTGTGAAATAACATTTTTTTTTTATAAACATAATCATTAGCTATTTTTGATAATCTTGCTGACAAAAAATATTCATTCTAATGAGGAATTAAGAGTTCTACCAGAGTAGAATTTGTTACAACCAATTAAAAACTTTCCACCTAAAGTGATCTGTATATTAAAGCAGCCAGACTCACAGAAAGGATGTTTAGGAGTAAAGCTGTCTGATTCCAAAGGTAGAGATTTTCCTACGGAGTTCTCAGCCAACACTCGGAAGATATACTCTTGTCCTTCCTTCAAGTGTTGCACACAATAGGAAGTGATGTCTGGTTTGCCCGTGGTTACGGGGCTCCATGAAGACTTCCAGGCTTCCCGTCTCTCCAGGATGTAGCCTGTGATGGGGGCGCCACCATCCTCAGTGGAAGGTCCCCAGGATACGGTGACAGACGTACGCTGAGTGTCGGAGAATTTGATTGGTCCTTCAGGAGTGCCAGGTTTGCCTGTAAACAAGGGTAGGAAGTTATTATAAGCAAATGAGTTTCAGGCATACAATGAGAGTGATATAGCACATATTTTATTGCACAATAGCACTAAAGAGCTGGTTATATGTAGGAAAAGTTTTATTACAGTTGCTGTTAAGAGCTGAGTATATGTGGGCAAAGTTGCATAAGAGTTGCTGTTAAGAGCTGCTTATATGTAGGAAAAGTTCCATTGAGTTCCTGTTAAGAGCTGCTTATATGTAGGAAAATTTCAATACTAGTTGCTGTCAAGAGCTGAATATATCGTCGCCACTCAGGAAAACTATAGTTTGTTAAAGTGACTACTTTTCAGGAGGAGCAAAAAAACATTTTTATTTTGACTGATACAAAAACAAACTACATATTTTAAATCTCAAATAGAAGAAAACAAAAACAGATATTCCTACAGAACAAAGCTAGGTGGATTGAAAAAGGGAAATAATTGTGGTTTAGGGAATATAGGCACCCAATACCCAGGATGCAATGTGAATACTTACTGGCAGGTTTCCTGGGCCTGACACTGGCATCTGTCTCAAGCCTGTCACTCTGCCCAACCTTGTTCTCTGCCACAACGGCAAAGTCGTAGCTCTTGTCATCCCTCAGGTTGCAGAAGGTGAATGAGTCGTCGTACACCCCGGCTTTCCCGACCTCCTTCCATTGGTCAGTTCCTTCCTCCTTCATCAGCAGACGGTAGCCTGTCATCTTGGAACCGCCATCCGATTTGGGTGCCTTCCATTCGATGGTGGCAGAATCCTTGCCAACGTTTTTCACCTTCAAGTTGGTGGGAGCAGCTGGCACCGCTATTGATGATTGAAACATACAATAAAAAGTTGGTATTATTATGTATTACCAAATAGGTACACTAAGCTGGTATCCAATATGTATTACAAAATAGGTACACTAATCTGGTATCCAATATGTATTACCAAATAGGTACACTAAGCTGGTATCCAATATGTATTACAAAATAGGTACACTAAGCTGGTATCCAAAATTAACAAAGTCACTTTATCTAATGACTTGAATACCTTTAAATACTGATATTCCTAATTGAAAGAAAGCACAGCATGTTGTTGTTTTCTTAAAACTTTACTTAACTTGGTTAGTATGATAAATAATCAGCACAAAAGTCTTTATAAACTATAAACTGTTTCCATTTTCCCCGATAGTTTTCTGAATTACAAACCAAGAGTAAGTTCTGTTCACATTTATTTAAGAATCAGGCAGTTTGTTTTTCGGGATTTTACAGAGCTTAAATCTGCACCCAAGAGGACAGAAGGCGACATCCTACCCGTAAAGAGACCCTTGTGGAACTATTGTTCACCTCTTGAATGGAATACTCACACGTTCTATAACCATAACCTCCTGTGCAACAAACTCACCTGCAGGTTTCTGTGGCTTGACAGTGTCCTTGGATTCAAGAGGTTCACTCTCCCCTTCCTCATTGGCTGCCGTCACTCTCACCAGGTATTGGTTACCTTCCATCAGGTTGGGAATGGTGAAGGATGTGGTGTCCGGACCGACCGAGCCAGCCTTTATCCAGGTGGAGCGTTTCATGTCCCGGTACTCAATGACATAGTTCTTCAAGGGGAGACCACCATCGCTGCTTGGGGCTTTCCAGTTGACGGTTACGGAGTCTGCTTTCAGGTCTGTGAACTCCAGAGGTCCTAGTGGCTTGCTGGGTTTGTCTGTGAACACAAATGAATGGGGTATTCAAGCTGACTTAAAGCAGAATATGAGCAGAGTAATGACTCTGTGCACTGACACCAATAATAGGGTAAGATTAGAAAAAGTTAAGACTAGACAAGAGAAGATGAGGTGGATATTATGTCAAGATGACACAAGTTAAGATATGAAATGATTGAAGACAATGAAATAAGATAAGACAAGATAAGATAAGTCAAGTGGATGGAAGTCAAAAGAGATTTTATAATACATTAAAAACTGTTTGCATGTCATACTTCAACATCAACTTACTATATTTAGACTTTGGTTTCACTGTAACATCAGTGGTCAAAGGTTCACCAACACCATGTTTGTTCTCTGCAGAGACCCGGAACAGATACTCCGAGCCTTCAAGGAGGTTCTGCACCTGGATGGATGTGCGGTCTGGACTAAGGCGCTCCACTCTGGCCCATGTGGGTCGTGTGGATTCCTTCTTCTCCAGGACGTATCCAGTCAGTGGTGATCCGCCATCGCTGGTAGGGGGCTGCCACTGTAGGATCACAGAGGTCTTCTCTATGTCCTTGACCTTCAGGGGTCCCTCTGGTGCTCCTGGCTTTCCTGGGTAATACAAAAGATAATATGAAGATAACAAAGATCAAGATGAAATAGATGATAAAGAAAGATAAATCTTATTTACAAATCTCTCATCTTCAACGTCTACTCCATACTCAAGGAGCTTTCTTATAGGCTCCCTGGCTTTCCTGGGTAATACAAAAGATAATATGAAGATAATAGAGATCAAGATGAAACAGATGATAACAAAAAAACTAAATCTTATTTACACATCTGTTATTTTCAACGTCTACTCCATACTCAAGGAGCTTTCTTATAAACTCCCCTCCCCTCCTTCTTTAATCAATCCTCTGT